>JAANYP010000026.1:0-114236 GCA_020465985.1 Centrapalus pauciflorus
ATTCTAAACAGTTTTTGTGAGTCCAAAGGCATTGCTAGACAATATAGTGCACCAAGAACACCACAGCAAAATGGTGTAGCTGAAAGAAAGAACAGAACATTAATTGAGGCTGCTAGAACAATGCTAGCTGATTCAAATCTGCCAATGACTTTCTGGGCAGAAGCTGTTAATACAGCCTGTTATGTTCTAAATAGGGTTCAAGTAGTTCAATCACAAGGGAAAACTCCCTATGAGTTATTTCATAACAGAAGTCCCCTAATAGCTTTCTTCAAGCCCTTTGGATGCCCATGTACTATCCTTCACACTAAGACTCACTTAGGGAAGTTTGAAAGTAAGGCAGAAGAAGGATTCTTTGTAGGATACTCAACTCAAAGCAAAGCCTATAGAGTATACAACAGTGTGTCTAAAACAATTGAAGAAAGTGCCAATGTTGAGTATAATGAAAATACTGCTAATATCAAAGGCACTGGTCCTGATTGGTTGTTTGATTTAGATTCACTAACAAATTCTCTGAGCTTTGTTGAGTATACTGCAGAAGCTGATGCATACAGAGTTGAAGCTGCTAACACGAATTCTCATGCTGCTAATACAATTTCTCATGCTGTTGGCACAAAGTTTCAGACTGCTGCAGATTCAACAAGTAGGGATGATTTCACCACTCTACCACTTCTGTAATGTGATCCTCCAGGGGTCCTGAATGATCCACTTAATGCAAATCCAGACACTGAAGTGCCATTCCCAAGTCCTGACAGTACAGCTCCAACACAAAAGGAAACAGTCCCAGTTTCTAGGCTAGCAGTCCCAACAGCTTCTCAAGCTGTTAGCCTAGAAACTCAAGCTGTTCCAGAAACTGAACCATTCACTGGTTCTGATGGAGATGATACAAAGCTTGGAACTTCTTTTCAAACAGAGAGAGAGCCCACACTAAGAGTTCACAAGTATCACCCTCTCAATCAAATACTGGGTGATCCAAGCACTCCTGTTCAAACAAGGAAAATGGTTCACAATGAGACTGCTGCTGCTGAACAAGCAGTTTCTGAATTCAGTCTAGCTGCTTTTGAACATGCCTGTTTTATGTCTCAACTAGAACCCAAAAAGGCATCAGAAGCACTAAAAGATTCATCCTAGATTGAAGCCATGCAAGAAGAGCTTTTACAGTTCAAAATTCAGAATGTATGGACTCTGGTGGATCTTCCTAAAGGAAAAAGAGCAATAGGTACAAGATGGGTGTTCAGAAACAAGAAGGATGATAGAGGGATAGTCATCAAGAACAAAGCAAGACTAGTAGCACAAGGGTACACTCAAGAAGAGGGAATAGATTATGATGATGTCTTTGCTCCAGTAGCAAGAATTGAAGCCATCAGACTATTTCTAGCATATGCAAGTTTCAAAGGATTTAAAGTGTATCAAAATGGATGTTAAGTCTGCTTTCCTGTATGGGACAATTGAAGAGGAAGTATATGTGTGTCAACCTCCTGGTTTTGAAGACTACAAGTATCCAGACAGGGTGTACAAGCTAGACAAAGCTCTCTATGGTCTTCACCAACCCCCAGAGCATGGTATGACACACTGTCATCATATCTTCTACAGAATGGATTCAAGAGAGGCACTCTGGACAAAACACTCTTCACTAAATCCATCAAAGCTGAGATTCTACTTGTCCAAATCTATGTTGATGACATCATCTTTGGCTCAACTAATGATAGTTTGTGCAAAGAATTTGAGGCCCTAATGCACAAAAAGTTTCAAATGAGTTCAATGGGGGAACTCACTTTCTTTCTAGGGCTGCAGGTTAAACAGAAGCCTACTGGTCTATTCATAAGTCAATCAAAGTATGTCAAAGACATATTGGAAAAGTTTTGCTATCAAGACACAAAGGTTGCAAGCACTCCAATGGATCCTCATAAACAGCACCATACAGACAAAGATGGCATAGATGTGGATATTCATCTATACAGATCCCTTATAGGATCTCTCATGTATCTAACATCTTCAAGACCTGATATTATGTTTGCTGTCTGTGTGTGTGCTAGGTTTCAATGCTCTCCAAAGGATTCCCACTTGGTTGCTGTTAAGAGAATCTTTAGATATCTTAAAGGCCAACCACATTTAGGTCTATGGTATCCTAAAGACTCTCCTTTTGAACTAACTGCTTATTCTGACAGTGGCTATGGTGGATGCAACATTGACAGAAAATCCACAACTGGTGGATGTCAATACTTAGGAGCAAGACTGGTCTCTTGGCAATGCAAAAAGCAAACAACTGTCTCCACATCATCCACTGAAGCAGAATACGTAGCAGCTGCAAGCTGCTGCTCCCAGGTAATGTGGATCCAAAATCAGCTAAGAGACTATGGTATGAATTTCTTATCCACTCCTATTTATATTGACAATTCAAGTGCAATTAGCATTGTGCAAAACCCAGTGAAATTCCCAAAAACCAAGCATATAGAAATCAGGTTTCACTTCATCAGAGATTGTAATGAAAAGAAGTTAATCCAAGTTACCAAAATACATACAGATGATCAGCTAGCTGATCTATTTACAAAACCTTTTGATGTGGGAAGGTTCACCTTCCTAATATCAAATATTGGTATGGTAAACATGGATTAATTGGTTTTCATTATTATCGACTCAGTATGCTAATTTAAGAGGGAGACACTGTTCCATTGAAAAGTTGCACAATTTTACACTAACAGCATGAGTATTTTCTCATGCTGCTAGTTCATCTTCTCGGACTGCTAGTTATTTTCACTTGATCTGTCAAAGTGTGCAGGGTATTTGGGTAATCTTCATGTGTGCGCGGGACCCAACCTTTCAAAACCTTTAAAGGTCCCGGTTTCGTTCAGTTGTAACTACCAGTTACATATTCTTCTTCCACGGCCTTCTGCTTTCTCTCTGAACGAATCACACATTCTTCTTTCAAACCCTAAAACCATTGTTTGTTCATCCATGGAGTTCGTAAAAGAACACAACTGCCTCCCATACACTCTGAAACACGTTGAACTCCAACCGTTCCATGCAATGATGGATTTCCTCAGGCACTCCCATATCCATCATGCACTATCCATAAACCCTACTATATACATCTCCCATATAGAACAGTTTTGGAACCATGCATCTGTTAAAACCATCAATGGAGTGCCTACCCTCCTTTCCAAGATTGATGGAACTGATATCCATATCACTGAGGAATCCATCCGACATCACTTGCATATTCAAGATGCCACAGGTATAACTGACCTAACCCTTGATGCTTTACATACAGGTCTTTTTAATATCGGTTATAGGGGTCCTGCTGATTCTTTTACTTTCTTAAAAGCCCATTTTTCTCCTAAATGGAAATTTCTTGTACATATCATTCAGCAGTGCATAAGCCCCAAAAGAACTGGTTGGTCTGAATTTTCATCTAACATTGCCACTGCCTTAGTGTGCTTTTCCACAGGCCAACGGTTCAATTTTTCCAACATGATTTTTCAAGGGATGTTAAGGCATCATTCCCTAAAGAGTGGGAAATTTTTGATGTATCCTAGATTTTTAGCAGAAATCATTGCACACACCTGCACATCTTCTCATACACATAAAAGGATACATGTTTCCCACAGGCACTCACTATCCTCTATTAAGAGACTTTTGAAACATAGTGCCAACTTTTTGAGTGTTGATGTTCCATTGCCTTCTGCAATGATGAACATTATTCCACAACAAAGAGGAGAGGGTCCTGAGCAGGCACAGCCTATCATCACTGCTACACCCCAGGACCCCAACCCCCTCCTCCCGATACACAAACTCCCTCTGATCCTTTTGTACAGCCCACACGCCCACTCAGATACTTATACAAAAGAAAAAGGGGACCAGGAGCTCCTTCCTCCTCCTCCCATCAGCAAGAGCCATATATCCCTGTGCAGGAGGATACTCCTGCACAGAATATCCAAAGGGAACCAGTTGAGGACACTCCCATTCTCTCTCAGGAGGTGAACATCTCTTCAGAGATGGTTCATATGGGTTCTGTGGCTGACACTACTGATGTCTCTGCAAAAGAGGCACAGGACAGTGCCAACATAGCTAAGACCATGCCCATGGCAACAGCAAGTGTGCAAACACAAGCTGGAAGTCCCCAGAACCAAGAAAAGAGGGGCCCAGAAGTTTCTACCTCTGGTCTTAATGTTAGTGATAGATCACAAGCACCTCAGGTGTTCTCTGATCTTGAGGCTAGTCTGCAACAAATGCTCTTAACGGATCCCAGACTCAAACCTGTTGTAGCTATGTTGGACCATCAAATGTCCATCATTGCTGCACAGGGGGCTCAAATTTTTGCTCTCAAGCAGGCAGATGCTGCTCAAAATAAGCGAATGGATTATTTTCACAGAGGCTTCACACTCTGTGGAAATAAAATTATGAAGTTAGAGCAGATGATTCAAACCCAAGGGGCAAAGGTTGTAGTTTCTTCTGACCAAACCAATGCTTCCAAAAAGGGGGAGAATCAGGAGGTTCCCACATCAGTCCAAGCAGCTCCAACAACAACAGTCCAAGCAGCACCAACAGTTCCAGTTTCTAGGCTAGCAGTCCCAACAGCTTCTCAAGCTGTTAGCCTAGAAACTCAAGTTGTTCCTTCAAAAGCCACTGGAGTTGTGATCAGAGAAGGAATTCAAGCTCCATCAAGCACAGTCCAAGCTACAACATCTGCTACAAAAGACAAGGGCAAGGGCATTCTCATTGAGTCTCCAAAGCATATATTTTCCTCAAAAGAAGCCCAAATTGCCTTTGATGCTGAAGTTGCCAGAAGAATAGCGGAAGAACAAGACAAAGAATTAGAGCAGCAAGCCCAAACCCCAATGGATGATGATGAGACTTTAGGTGATTACTTAAAGGGGTTTGTGGTCAAGCAAGGAGCAAGGAAAAGAAAGATGCCAACAGGGCACTCCAAGGCTGAGCATAGAAGATTTCTTATCAATTTTGCCTTTGCAGCAGGTATTCCAAAGAAAATGGCTCAGTCCATGTCTACTGAAAGGCTGCAGGAGATTCATGATAAGGAGATGGACAAAAGACAGAGAACAACAGTCTCTCCAGAAGCTCAACCATCCAAAGAAGTCCAACCAACAACCCAATCAGTCCAAACTGAAGCTGGTGCCAGTGCACCTACTCCCACTGATCAAGCAGCTGTCCCTATTCCTTCATCGGTTAAGAGAGTGCTCTTTGAGCAACAACTACAAAAGGCTATGGAGATAGAGAAGCTGATTGATCAGCATGATTTTACAAAGCCTCAAATTAACTACTGGTTTGCTAAGTCACTGGATGACCGTGACTTGAGAATAAAGTTTGTAATCAGAAGAGAGTCCGGACCTGAAGAAGAGTATGACACTTTTTGGCAGATAGTACAGAAGCTGACCAGAGATGAATTGATAAAGATGTACAATATAGGGTCAGTTACACAAGTAAGGTCTGCTCTTCCAAAAGTCAAGCAACTCATCAAAGATCTAAGTACAGTGGTTGATTCTGAGTTTGCAAGACAAGAGATAGAAGATGCTAAAAAGAAAGGGAAAAAGATCAAGCAGATTGATCTGTTTGTCAAATCAAAGACATTCAGAATCAAATTCACAGATGGGTCTGGTATTTTCTTCAATCTTGAGTATTTCAATTTTTCAAAAGATATGCTGCTGCAAATAAAATCAGCTAGAATATCTTCTGATAAAGAAGAGATGAAGAGAGAATTTTTTGAAGGCTATAGATCATAAGCTTGCACAGTTGTGAGTTTTTGAAAGCCTTGGTTTGTAAATAACAGTTTACTTATTTATTTCCATGTTTTTATAGAACTTAAAGTCTTGTAAAGAATTTAAGTTAGGGGGAGATTGTTGGGAAATAGTTTAAGTACATTCAAGCTGTTAGTTTAGACTTCTCAGACTGTTAGTAGATTTTACATGTAAATACAAAGTTCATGCTGCTAGTTGAAGAAACTCGAGCTGCTAGTGTAAAAGTTCAAGCTGCCAGAGAAAAACAACTCAAGCTGCTCAGTTCATGCTGTCAAGAGATTCAAGCTGCTCAACAGTTTCAGAAACAGAAAGTGCTGATTTTCAGGAAACGATATCTACATGAAGATTCCAGCATATCTACTATCAGAGAAGTCATAGTTCGTCAAGGAAACATATCAAGAAGCAATATAAATACAGAGAATAGGTCGTTCTATTGTGTAGGAGTTTCTGCATATTTTGAGTCTGTAATTGCTTTGTTGATTAAGTTTTCTTAAGCCTCTAAGGTTGTAAAAACCCTAAGAACAGTCTGTGTTCTTCGTCTAATCAAACAGATTAGAGGTGATTGTAATTGATGAATTCAGCAATACAAACAGTCTTGATTAATTCCTGTGTGTTTATTTATTATTGATTCTGAAAGTTTTTGTTAAAATAATTAAGTGTTATTCCGCAAACTTCTTGATTAAACTTTGATTCAAAGCAAGATTATTGATTTATACTCTGATAAGTTCAAATCAGTTAGTCTTGGTAATTCATATTTTAGATCCTGTCAACCGCAGAGATGAAAAGCGAGAGCATGAGAGAATAGATCGATGGAGAGATGACAGAAGAGAACATCGCCGCGCCGACAAATGGCCGGCCGAGAGAAGAGATGAACGGCCGAGGGCAGAAGAACCGAAAGCTGCTGACGAACGTCTCTGTTACAAGTGTGGTAAACCGGGCCACTTTGCTCGGGAGTGTAAGAACAATTTTGACAGAGACGTCGGCTATTATGAACGAAAGCTGGAGGCCGCAAAGAAAAGAACCGATGCGTTGGCCCTCGTCGCCCAGGAAGACTACTGGGATGTTGAAGATACCGACGAGGAGGATGACAAGGGCAAGAACTGTTACATGGTTGATCGTATTGGGTTGGAGCATTGTGTCGTTTCCACTGCTGAAACTTCAGATCATGCTGCTGAGGGGGAGACATTGGAAAATCCACCAGCATGTCTGATGACCACAACCGATGATCCCGAATGCTCTACATCCGGTTCTGAGACAAATGAGGTATATTCCTGTTACATTCCTGCACATGTAAATAATTTATGTGTAGATAATGAATGTACATTGCACACACATATTCTTGATCTACAAGCTAGATTAAATGCTGAAACTGCAAAGTGTGTTCAGGCTGAACATCAAGCTCAAACTTTAAAAGAGTTATCTGAATTATATCATTCAAAGTGGTTAACTAATCACAATGTTATAAAACAGATGTCAATAGAAAAAGTAGATGTTCAGTACAGGAATATATATCTTAAATCTTGCATGGACACGCTATCAAAAGAAAAACTCTCTTTAAAAGAATAAATTTCTGTACTTACAAAACAGTTAGATGCGGTAAATATGGAAAATATAGACAGTTTAGAAAAATATAAAATGATTGAAGAAGAAAGGATACGTTTGTACTCACGAATAAAGACCCTTGACGATGCATGTTTAAAAAGGGGTCAAACAGAACAAACTATCCACTTAAATCATCCCAAAGAAACTAGGTTTTACCATTCTAAACAAGGAATCGGTTATAAAAATCTTAAATATTTGGAAAAAGCACAAAATGTTTTACCTCTATTTTATGACATGAATTATATGGGAGCCGGTCTTAAATCTTTCTTTTTTGAGTCATCAAAAGAAGTTTTAAATCAAGAAAATGAGAAACGTGTTGCTCATAAAGAAAAAGAAATTTCTTTTCAATATGAAGAACTTAACGAGAGTTATCCTTCTAGAGTACCCACTTTAGAGGAAGACTTCTTGTCAACTTATTCAGAAGCTGAATTGAAAACAGAAACCGTAACATCAACTCCTCAACTTTATATTCCTGCAATAGTTCTTCAACAACAAATCACTGTTTTAGAAAAGGAATTGTAGTCGTCTCAAAAGAAAGCTGTTGATCTTCAAGATGCTCTTCTTAAGAGCGAAGAAGAACTGGTAAATCAAACTTTTCAATAATCTGTGGAAGTAACTGTCTACAGAGAAAATTTTGAAATGGTTTCAAAAAAATTGAAAGATTTTTCAAAAGAACAAACAGTTTCTCATTCCATAAAAATTCCATATGTGTCATCAAATAAAGGTAAGGCCAAAGCTGAAACATCTTCTGTCATTTATAAAGGTGAGTGTTCAAATCCTTTTAAAACTGAGGTTTCTAAAAAGACTCAGATCAAATCCAAGTCTTTTAAGAAATCCACTCACCAACAAAAAGAAAATTTTGTCAAGTCTAAATCTTCCATGCATTTGGACTCTAATCGTTTTGTTCCTACAGATCATATAAGAAGAGTTCCAAAAACCACCATGCTGGATTTTACGAGTTTTTTTGTGAAGAAGGCTATAATGCCAAATGAATTTGTTACTAGAGATAGGATGTCTGTAATCTCTAAAGACAATTTGTGTAACAATGTGTGTGACAATGCATGTAATGATGTACTGAATTCTGTTGTTCCTTTAAAGTACTCTTTTAGTGAATTATTTAATCTATGTCCAACTCGCTATAGATGACAGGTTCCTGAAATGAATGCTTTCGTGCCATATCCTGTTAAACGAATTCGGAAAAAGAAAACAAAAAATGTTGCATCTTCGGCCTCAAATAAAATCGAGGCTTGTCCGTTGCCAAGGCCCAAAACCAAAGCAACAGTCAAAAAGGTCTCAAAAAGACAAAAACCAAAGGCAATTTCAGCGCCCAAGGTTCCAAAGCCCAATAAATCCAATCTTCAATGGATTCCAAAGGGTTATGCATCCGGACCACACACAAATCTAAATGGGTTCCTAAAACGGTACACATGACATATAAATCTGGAACTCCTAACAAAAAGGGACCCATATTGAGGTGAGTACCCAAAGTTGTGTGATCTTTATGCAGATGGTTCTTGGTTACTTCTGATCAAGACACGTTCTTAAATGAAATGGCTTCTAATTACCATAGACTAGGACCCGTTCTTTTGCTTGTCAGTTGTGCTTAAATCGACACATTTGGCTTCTGTGAACACAGCCCAGGACCCGGTCTTAACTCATCATGTTTTCTGAACTTCTGGGTTCAGAACACGGTTTGATTGTGAATTAAAAATGGATGTGTTTGAATGCATATAGTTTTTCATTGTATGAATTTATTTGCTTTTCAGGCTAAGTCCATTTGGTATATGGATTCGGGTTGCTCCAAGCATATGACGGGAAGAAGAGACTTGCTGTCCAACGTAGTTGAACAGTATTGCGGAACGGTAAAATTCGGGAACAACCATCAGGCTCACATCAAAGGATACGGGGACTTAGTTCTAAATAATCTGGTCATCAAGGACGTTGACTATGTTGAGGGGTTATCACATAATCTTTTTAGCATAGGACAGCTCTGTGACAAAGGACTAGAGGTAACTTTTAGAGCTAAGAACTGCAGTGTAAAGAGTATGGATGGAAAAGAAATCCTAACAGGTTCCCGAAACTCTAACCTCTACACCATTGACGTAGCCAAGCTAATAGTGAAAGATAACATTTGCTTATTATCAAAAGCTTCTTCAAAAGACTCTTGGTTGTGGCATCGAAGATTATCCCATTTGAACTTTGATAATATCATCAAGCTGGCTACGAAACAATTGGTTAAAGGTCTTCCTGAATTGCGCTATGAAAAGGACCATCTGTGTGGAGCTTATGAGAAAGGAAAGATGAAACGATCATCTCACAAACCAAAGCCCGAACTATCAACAAAAAGAGTATTGGAGTTACTTCACATGGATTTATGCGGACCGATGCGGACTCAAAGCATAAACGAGAAACGATATGTGTTGGTTATCGTTGATGACTATTCACGATATACCTGGGTCAGGTTCTTGCGTTCCAAGGACGAGACAGCTCAAGAAATCATAGATTTTATCAAGAGTGTCGAGACCCAACAGCAGCTGTCAGTGCAATCAATCAGATCAGATAACGGCACGGAGTTCAAGAACTTGGTAGTTGAGGGCTTCCTTCGATCCAAAGGTATTCAACATCAATACTCCGCTGCTCGAACACCTCAACAAAATGGGGTCGTGGAAAGGCGTAACCGTACGCTTGTGGAAGCCGCTCGTACAATGCTCACATAGTCGAAGCTACCTCCATTCTTGTGGGCCGAAGCCGTATCAACAGCCTGCTATACACAAAATCGCTCCATTATCCATAAGCGCTTTAACAAAACTCCTTACCAACTCTTTTTTAATAAAGTAACATTTATCAAGTACTTACGTGTATTTGGTTGCAGGTGCTATGTGCTGAACGACAAAGACAACCTCGAGAAATTTAATGAAAAGGCGGATGAAGCGATCTTCATTGGATATTCATCCAACTCGAAGGCGTATCGCGCATTCAATACCAGAACCAGAACAGTCAATGAAAGTGTGCATGCCACATTTGATGAGTTGGCTGAACTGGCACCCGAAGTTGAACAATCAGGACCTCGCATTACTCAAATTCCTGGAAACTCTTCTAATAACCCCATTTCTTTTTCATCTTCTGATTTGGTTAATTTGTATGATCCTTTTTATGTTGAATTTTTCGGTCCTAACGCTAATGTGTCTAATGTTGTCAATAATGTAGGTAATCCTTCCAGTTCAACTGCGCCACAAAGTTTCTCCACTCCATCTTCGTCCACATACCCTCATCCATCTACATCATCCACCGACACATCCGCAGTTGAATCTACTCCTCTAATACCCTCACATATAATACCAACCATCCTTCCTTCACCTGAACACTCGGAAATCGAACCGGAACCAGTGGTACCATCATTTGAAACCATTGACCATGAATCCTCATCCATCCCCACATTAACCACTGAGGTTCCATCCCGAGCACCTCTTCCACACGAGATTATATGGACCCGAAGTCACCCTATAGATCAAATCATTGGTGATGTCTCAACAGGAGTCCAAACTCGTAGGGCGTCTGCTAATGAATGCCTCTTCGCATCATTCCTTAGTATGATAGAGCCCGCTCGTGTGAATGAAGCCCTAACAGATCCAGATTGGATAGTTGCAATGCAAGAGGAACTCAACCAGTTTGAACAGCTAAGAGTATGGCGGTTAGTTCCCAAACCAAAAGACCGTACAGTGATCGGAACAAAGTGGATCTTTAAGAACAAACGAGATGAGAACGGCATTGTGATAAGGAATAAAGCAAGACTTGTTGCCAAAGGCTACCGACAACAAGAAGGGATAGATTATGAAGAGACCTTCGCTCCAGTTGCACGAATCGAAGCAATCAGAATCTTCTTAGCGTACACGGCACACAAAGATTTCAAAGTGTACCAACTGGACATCAAGACTGCCTTTCTCAACGGTGAACTTCACGAGGAGGTGTATGTTGAACAACCACAAGGATTTGTTGACGCACATAAACATGACCATGTTTATGTGCTAGATAAAGCCCTCTATGGTTTAAAACAAGCACCTCGAGCATGGTATGATAGTCTTTCCGATTTCCTTATTTCTGCCGGTTTCTGTAAAGGTGTGGTGGACACAACTCTGTTCACTAAACGGGAAGGCCCACATATAATGGTAGTACAGATATATGTCGACGACATTATATTTGGATCTACTGACAGTAATTTTTGTAAGGATTTTTCAGCCCTAATGGAATCCAGGTTCGAGATGAGTATGATGGAGGAAATGAACTTTTTCCTCGGATTACAAGTCAAACAACTTGAGGATGGGATTTTTATGAACCAGTCGAAATATACTCTTGACATTCTCAAGAAGTATAAGTTAGACTCTTGCACGAGTATCGCAACTCCCATGGCCTCCAACTGTAAGTTAGACACCGATCCTTCTGGGAAAAGTGTTGATAATACCACTTACAGAGGGATGATAGGATCCTTACTGTACTTGACTACTAGTAGGCCGGATATAATGTTTTCAACATGTCCTTGTGCTAGATTTTTGGCCGACCCAAAAGAATCACACCTAACTGCGGTAAAACGCATTTTTTGTTATCTTAAGGGTACACCCGTACTTGGTCTATGGTAACCAAAGGGAACCGATTTTGATCTTACCGCTTTTTCAGATGCTGATTTTGCAAGTTGTAGAGTTGACAGAAAAAGCACGTCGGGAGGAATACAGTTCTTGGGAGATAGACCGGTGAGTTGGTACTCCAAAAAGCAGAATTGTGTTTCCACATCCACAACTGAGGCTGAGTATGTAGCAGCTGCAAGCTGTTGCTATCAAGTGCTGTGGATGAGAACACAATTACCCGATTATGGATTCTCACTCACCAATATCCCAATTTACTGTGATTCTCGAAGGGCAATTGCCACCTCTTGCAATCCCGTGCAGCACTCTCGAACAAAACACATAAGTATCAGGTATCATTTTATTAAAGATCACGTAGAAAAGGGAACCATTGAGTTGTATTTTGTTGGCACGGAATATCAACTTGCGGATATATTTACTAAAGCTTTAGACGAACCTCGTTTTCAGTTTTTAGTATCCCATATCGGCATGTTGAATCTGCCTTCCAATTAAATATCAGAAATATATCATAATTGAAATTCCTTTATTTTAGAAACTATCTGTTATTTAAATTTAGGGATTGTGTCACAAAATTGAAACTCAATATTTCCTTATCTGTGTACATTTTTAATAATTAAAGATCCTGACAAATTGCTGTGTGAATTGTTCATCATGGAGTGGGACGCAAATGTTATCTAGGTTTGTCTGTTTCTTAAAGGCTGAAAAGGTTCGAGAATTTTATCTGATAAACAAAAAGAAAGGAACCGTATTTATTTGAGGGGGAGTATAATTAGAATTTTAATTTGTTTGTAATTCTTTGTTTATTTTTTCATTTTAGTATTTAAATTTTTTAAAAAGTTTAGGTTGGTCATAGACTAATTTAATTTTAAGTTTCATTTAATACGTTAGAAAATCCCAAAAAGATCTTAAGTGTTCGAATTTATCAAAAACCCAAAAATATTTTATTCTATCTTATTTTATTTTGGTTTAGTTTTTTATCTTCTCTTAGACTCTAAAATAAAATACCAAAAATATTTTTGTTTTCTTAGTTTGTTTGTTTGATTCAAAGAAAAATACAAAAGGAGTTTGTTTTTGGGCCAAAATTTTTTGTGTAAAATGTTTGCTTTTTAGTTATTTTAATTTCAAGCGCAAATTTTTCTTTGTTGTGTGGAATATCCGGCGGCCCATTTGAAGTTTTGGGCGCGGATCCTTCTGCCTGACCCGACCTGCTCCCTTTAAATAGGGCGGGTCAACGGTCAATCCACCCACCTTTCTTCTCCTCCAAGATATTTTCAAAACTCTTCTTCTCCTATTTCTCTTCTGCGACGCGAACAACCCACCGCCAACCTCCATTTTCAACTTCCAAGCTTTGTAGATCATCTTTTTCCTCCGTTTTTCTTACTTCATTCAACTTCGGCACTTCCAGGTAACATCTTTTTAACTTTCTTTTAGCTTTTAGTGTCTTATTTTATGTGTTTGATTCTATATTTTTCCTTCTTTTTTTATTCTCGGGTTTTATACATTTTAGGTAGTTTCATGTAGTATTTTTCCTTAATAGTAGTTAGATAAAATGTTCCTTATTTAACTTTAGTCTAGGATCTGTAATTTCAAGCATTTTTGTCATTTTTCAACTGTTCACGTTTATTTTTGCATGAACACATTAACTGCATACATGCATTTCGGATGTCCGAGTTCGGACCTTCATCCGAATTCGGATGTCCCACAGTATAATTTTTAAAATTTTCAAACTTACAAAAACCGAATTCGGTCACTGTAGATCCGAATTCGGTCACTGTAGATCCGAATTCGGTCACTGTTGATCCGAATTCGGTCCACATTGATCCGAATTCGGTTCTTCATGAAATGTCAAAAGTTTGAATTCTTCATTTAAGTGTAAGTTTGCATCATCACTGTTCATCCGAACTTGGATGGATCCGAATTCGGTTTTCATCCGAGTTAGGTCCTTGGTCCTTATTGCATATATAACATTTCATTCGCACCTCATCCGAATTCGTACCGAATTCATGCACCATCCGAATTCGGACCACCTCAAATCCACATTATCACTTACATGCAATTCGAACCACAATCACTATCCCATCCGAATTCGGACCACCACACCCACATCACTACTTTCATGCATTTCGGACCACATCCGAATTCGGCCCATCATGCCACATCATCCGAATTCGGACCCCCAGCATCCCATTTCCTGCATCATCCGGATTTCGGGCATGTCCAAATTCGATGACACTGTTCATCCGAATTCGGACCATCCGAAATCCAACACTTAGCATTTTTTTTTTTAAATTTTTTTCCATTTTTGCATTTTCACTATAAACTTAAAAAATACAAAAATATTTTCATCACGGTGCACCATTGATTAGAGTTAGGATTAGTGTTTGAGTGAAAATGTCTGATCTAACATCGGTCTCTTAACGATTGACTTTGGACTTTATTAGTAGAATTTCGTTCTACTAATAAAAACCTGATGCTAAACAGTTCAGGCAGTTTCTGTTTCACACTTATCTATACTTCACATCAATGCCTTATCTGTTAAAGTCTAACTTTGATGCACCTTTGCAGGATGATGGAACCGGCTGTTAACCTCACCATACCCCATCCCCCCATCCCAAATAATAACGCACAACTCCCAGAACAATCCATCCTTCCCATCGCCGAGTTTGTCGAGTTTATTCCACACAACTGGCAGCTCGACGTCTCCATCCTAACCAAAGAACCCCAAACCCTTGCATTCGACATCCTCATTCACCACCCCATCTATTACGCCTTATCCAACACAATCGCTGTTCCCCAGATTTATCTGCGACAATTCTGGAACCGATTGCAATATGTCCCTGACGCCGAACCCCATTTTACATCCACCATAGACTGCGTTCCAGTCAAACTCACCATACCCGCAATACGCCATATCCTTCACCTACCCGCCGAATTCTACCTACCATCCCGGGATCAGTTTGATCCCTACCCATCCATCCCCGAAACCCTAGCTGAAATCCAAACCCTGGGTTATGATTGCCCTCTCTCCAAACACTCAGATTTCCGCACCAAAAATCTTCAATCTCACTGGCGGATCCTCTTTGATGTTATCAACAAGTGCTTCACCGCGAAGCATTCCGGCCACGACTCCGCATCGGCTCAGCTACTAGCCATGTTCACCGGATTTGCCTTTGACCGACATGTAGATTATGTTGCTTTCCTGTTCGAGGAATTGCGTCGAGTGCATGTGGAGAGGGGAACAAAAAAAGGAAGAAAGTACATACCTCTCCAGCGGTTTCTGCAACTTATAATCCAATACGCGATGGATCATGATGACGACATCCATGAACGTCCTGAGGCAGACGTCTACCCCACAGTGGCCATACAAAAGCTGACTTTGCCAAAGGGGTCCCCTACAGTACCAATAATGACAATTCCATTATCCCTGCTACTTAAGGCAAGGGAGTTGGAACGGGTTAGGGCGTACATTAAAGAGTTTTATCCGGATGAATCTCAGTCAGAACCGACTGAGACTAGCCAATCCGAAGGTGAAGCAAACATGAGTGAGGATGAGGGAGCTCAGGTGGAAGTTCAACAATCTGTGGGTATAGGTGAGAAGGAGCATGTGTTGGTGAGCGAGGGAACAGGTGGTGAGACGGCAGAGACGGCAGATTCCGAACGCACCGTCTCTGTCGTGCGAACGAGAGATATTCAATCTGAGAGTGAACTAAGCCCAATCAGCCGGACTCCCCACCATAAGACCGTCAGTCCAACGGTCGAAGTAACCACTACCACCCACTTGGTTTCCCCTCAAAGGGAGACCACTTCATTCCACGAGGATATCGCACATACACCATCGCCCTCTCATTCGGAGAGTGGCGGTGTTGAAAGAGGTCACACTCCTCCCCACGTGACCACACTTCCTTCATTCACAATTCCATCCCCCCATATAGACACAACGCACGATGCCTCCGTGGCATCCGCAAGAGCTGCCTCCGTGGCAGCTCCACAAACTTCCGGATCTGAGCGTCCTATACAGGAGCCAGAAATGACGGAAGGAAGACCGGGAGTGGCTCAATCACCGCCATCCACTTCCGGCCATCTCCCGATCAACTTGGAGATGTTATCGGCAGCTCTTCGTGCTGCCGGAGTGATTACCCGGGCTGACCTGGACGCCTAAAAGGAAGCTGCCGAGGAACGTCACACCGCCCTTCTTTCACTCATAAAGGGTAAGGGTGTCGCTTCTGAAGCTGGCCCTCCATCAGGATCCCATTCAGTTCAAAACCAGATCGCGGAGCTCTCGGACAAGCTTGATGCGCTTACACGTCTAATCCTTCAAGTCCAGGAGTAGATTAATTCAAGAATGGACCGCCTAGAGTCTGCAGTAATTGAACTCCAGTGCCGTCCTCAGGCAGAGGCTCCGAAACGAAAACATGACGACCAGGACGACCCTGATCGTCATGAGGGGGAGAAAAGACGAAAGGTTCAGTCTGAGGACCCAATGCTGCTTATAGGGGGAGCAGAGATGGAGGGGACAGAGTTTCAAGGTTCAGGGGAACAGATGCAGGAGGCTCAGGAATACTTAATGATAGAAGATGAGCCCATGGTCGAGGGTCCAGCTCCACTGGATCCGATGACAGCCATGGTACAGTTCGAGCCCGCTCATGAGAAACTTGAAATCATATTTGTATCTGACTCAGATTCCGATATTGAGGACAGCGAAACTTTCATTACTCCTAAGCCTGAACCAGAATCGCCTAAAAAATCCTCATCCTCTTCCTTTGATTTCCTGAACTCACCACCACCCGCCCCTCAAGAAGAAATCCTTTCATCTATTCAAGCTCCCCCATCTATCAAAGAATCCCATATTGTCCTAAGCCCTCAAAGATCCCCAAGCCCTCCTCCAGTCCAACAAACCGAACATCCAGAGTGTTCTCTAACTAAAAGGGTCGATTGCTTTGATGAAACTCCAGAAGGACCTGGTGTATATAGGCAAGATGACTTATTCTGGGTAGGTCAATATTCGAAAGGTGAAGTACAAAAACTTCCTCAAGAAGAAAAAGAAAAACTTCGACAAGAACGGCGGGGGACAATCATAAAACTACTAGAAGCTAAGAAATCTGAAATCGAAGAACCACCCGTTCAGGGCCTTAAAGAATTCCTACAGAAGTTTCCCCCTGAGCAGTTTCAGAACCCTTACCTAGAAGAGAGATTTAAAATGGTATTCAGAAAGAAGCCTGGATCCTTCAACAGACGCCTACTTATGGAACTGACAAATGTAACCAAAGCTGAACAGACCGAATACTATCAACTGATGTTCCGGGAAAGAAGTTCAAAAGTCTCAAAGTCGAAGATAAAGAAACTCCGAACCATAACCATGTGCAAAAGAGCCAAAGTCTACTATCCCTCCTTTCAAGTAGAGAGAGAAGATGGCACGGCTGATGACATCTTCGTGAATGACCTAGACTTCATAAGTGCGGACGACGTTGAGTTTTTACATAACTTCTTGAAACATCGCATCAAAAAACGTCTGTCGCACATGACTACTGTAGGTTCCCTAGTTCGAAGCATGAACCGCCGCTCGATCATTATGTGCCTCAGAGACTTTCAAATGGAGATCGAGAGCGCGTTGGTTACAGTGGGCCTACGAGCACCGGAACAGGATAGCTTCCTTCTAGCCCATCATCCGGCATACAGAGTTATACTCTCTGGAGACCCGAGTGTCAATTTTGTCAACTACAAGGGCAACAAAAGGTTCATGCGCTTTGAGGATCTTCCATGTTACTCTGATGGTACACTTTGATTGGTTCGAGCTGAACTAACACAGAAAGTACAAGATTTTGATGCACAACCAGATCCTGAACAAAGATGCTCACCAAAGGAGATACAGGATACCCTTAGCGGCATTGACCTCCTGAACGAACGGCTACATATGTGACAAGTGACCAGACGCTTTGACGTCATCCTTGGACTCCGAGAATCAACAGATCATGTCAGAGTTCCAGGACCGCCTAAATGATCGAAAAGGGGGAGATTGTTAGACATTAATTTCGATCATCGGGTGTTATTTTGTAATAATTATTGTCTTAGCATTTATCTTTGTATTTGTTTCCTTGTAATTTATTTTCTATGTAAACGTCTAGGGGGCAATTGTGTCAATGCCCCATAGATAATTAAATGGAGCTATAAAAGCTCCTAGGGTTACTTTATTGTAGAGACACGGTTCATACATTGAATATACTACAGCCGCCACTTTTGCATATTCTCTCTAACATTCATATTGTCTTCTTCATCATTTTTCCAATTATTGAGCATTGTTTCTTCTTGGGATATGATAAATAATCATCAAAGGTGCTGAAACATACGGGATTTCATATTCTACACCCTCCTTCTAAGTCACTGACTATCTTGCAGCCTTTAGCAGTTTCCTTTGAACATCCAAGGAGGGAATTTTAGCTTTTCTTGCCTCCTTGTATGCAAAGGCCTTAGCAACTTTGGGGGAGGCTTCTTCTTTCTTTTGTCTTTCTAAGATCTCAAGCTGCTCTTCTTTGAATTGAAAATAGGTGTCCAGTGTAACACCAATTTCTTTGGCTTGTGTTTTGTCGAATATGAGTTGAGCAGCCTTGAGATAGTCAGTGTTCACTAAGGGTTTTCCTTTGTCCTTTGTTGTTATGGCTATCACGGCTTCAGTTTCCTCTTCCTCCTCTTATTCAGTTTGTTCTAAGATTAGATGCCTCCTTCTGCTTGGTCTGTCCTCAGGAATTGATTCCTCCCCCTTAGATGGTGCAGGGCTTGAAGGTCCAGCCTGAGTAGGCTGAGCAGCTAAAGAAATTTTGGAGACACCTGCAGCAGTACCTATTTGGGAAAGTCATACTGCTTGACCCACTGATGCTGATATCTCCTTAGAGGAAGATGAAGATTTCTCCCCCTTAGAGTTGGTCTTTGAGGCAGATGTCTGCTTCCCCTTTGAAGGAGATGGCACAGAGCCTTTAACAATAGGTCTGCCTGAAGGAACGGATCCAACAGGCTGAGCAGCAGCTTTGGCAGCAGGCTTGGAACCAACAAAGCTATGCACTAAGAAACCCAAGTTATCCTTAACCTCTGCAAGTTGGGCAACACATGTTTGAAGAGAAGTAGAATGTGCATTAGCAAGGGAAGACAACTAATAGCTAGTATCCCTATCAGAAGCTGTGAACACCAAACTTTGAAGCTGTGGAAGAGTCATTTTGAGAGAGTCTCGCATATCATCAAAGTTTAAGGACATAGAATTAGACAGGGAGACCACTAAGGTATTCAAGCTGGACATAGTGGAAGGGAGAGTGTTTGAGCAAGTGTTGACTAGAGCTGACAGCTGTTGGGAAATAGCTGTCAGTGAGGACACGGAGTCCTGTTGGGTGGAAAGAATTGAGGATAGGGAGGAGGATAGTTGTTGCAGCTGTGCAGTGAGTGCAAGCAGCTGAGAGGTATTATCAGATTGGGGAGCAGGGATTGGGAAAGAAGTCCTGAATGAATCAAGGAACCCCTGAAGCTGGGTAGACACAGAGTCTGAGATGAGTGAAGGGAGGGAAGTCATAGAAGCTTCAAAAGAAACAACTTTGTTGGTCAGCACAGACAGCTGATCCTTCAAAGGTAGATCTTTAGGGGATGGAGGTGTATGGTTTGACTGTTTGGATTAGGTGGATGGTCAGGGTGATGATTGAGGAGTATGTGGTTTAGTAGGTGAAGGGGTAGAGACTTTTGAGAGAAGTTCCATAGCCTGGGCATAAGTTAAATGGCCTAGCTTGGAAGGGTCAATGGGACCTTCAGCAGTGGCTCTAACTGCATCATGAGGTGAAGTGGTAGTACATGGTGGCCTTTCAAATGCTGTTGGTATTGTAGCACCTTCATCAAGACCTGGGGTTGTTCCCTCAGCAGTTCCTTGGTTTATAGGCACCTTTTCATGGGGAAAAGGGATGTGCATTTCAACATCATCAGTGATGAAAGCTGATGAGGGAATATGCACTTGGGGAATAGCCTCACCAAAGGGATGTTGTATTCCCTGAGGTTCATCAGCTTGGGTTGATGGTCTTTCAGCAGTTGTTGGGTGTGGAATAGCAGCATCACCAAGAGCAGAAGGTTGAGGCTGATCTGCTTGATGGTCTGTTCCAGCAGCTTTGGCACCTCGTGCAGACTCAGATGGTGTATGAGAAGTATGAGGGTGTGACTGTGGGGACTCAGTGTGGAGTGGAGAGGACTCCTGTCTTTCAGTGTCGTCAGCCAGTTGAGAGGCTTGGACTGTTGATGTGGTAGTCCCCATTTGTACAACTGGTTCCTATTGGGAGGAACCAGAGGATCTAGGCTGACTCAGGGTTGACTCATGTTGGAATGAAGCCTGCTCCAAGGTTGCCGCACTTCCTCCCAAAATAGGAGAAGCTAAAGCAGCAGGGGTTGCTTCTTTATCAATTGACTCCTGTTGGGAGGGGTCATAGGGGCTGGTCTTGGAGGATGGTTTCTTTTTGGCGAGTGATTTTCTCCTGAAGTATTGAGACATTGTGGGTGATTGAGGAGAAGTGGGGAGTTGTGTTTGGACAGGGGGTGAGTTTGGGTCAGGAACAGAAGGGTCAACCTGTTGCATGGTCTCAAGTGCCACAGAGGCACCAGCCACAAAGGATTCAGCCACAAAGGCTTGAGGTTCAACTAATGAACCATGGTGAGGAGTCTGCTCCCACTCAGCCACTGAGGCTGATGAGACAAACTTAGCTATTTTAGCCTTCTTGCGGATAGGCTGAGCTTCTCTTGATTGCAGACCCCTTTTTACATGCTTGGGCCTGGATTTGGATTTTCCTTTGGGATCGACTATTTGATCCACCATCAGAGTAGACGGTCCTTTCACCAAACCAAATAACCTCCTCATTGGACTACACAAAGGAGGCTCATTATTAAGTACTAGAGTGTAAAAGACTCTATTCCCAATAACGGGGAATGTAGCAGTAGTTAATAAGGATTGAGAGTTGTACAAGTGCTCACCATAGACATATTTGGAGATAAGGCTTAAGAACCTTGGGTATCTCACAGCAGCAGGGCGATTTTCTTGCTGCACCAAGTTCCTCAAATTCATCAAAATCCATCTGGCCATGTTCAGTGTAGTCCCATCCACAAACTGCAGGACTATGGGAATCTCATCTCTGCTAAGCTGGTCGAAAGAGCCAACTTTGCAGGTTAAGGACATCACCACAGAGGCGAATACAAAACTGTATGTTGGAGACAAGTCCCTTCTGAACAAAGTAGCACCCACCTTTGGATCTGCTACACCACAGAAGCATAGCAGATTGCCCATCTGTTCATTCTCAGGATGTGGTTTGTCATATATTTCAGCAACAGCAAGATGAATGGTTCCCCTAATTGTTTTTGTTGAAGGATCGTAGGAGCACGTATACCAAAACTCATAAACCATCTCCTAGTATAGAACACCAGGAGAGGCAGTCAATACATAGAACACAGAGCCATCATGGTGACATAAGGATGTTTTTGAACATCATCACCAACGAACACAAGCAAAAGTGGGTTGTTTTGGTGAGCTATTTGAGAGTAGTGAATATGAGCGACACTTGACACTTAGTCGATTTAGGGTTTATCAGGCAGTTATGGAAGCAGTAGAGAAGAAGAAGAAGAAGATGAAACAGTGATTTAGGTATTTATAGGATTTGAATGTTATGGAGTAGGAGAGAGAAAGGTTTGGGCGGTTGATTTGAAATGTTCTTTAACGTAAAATGGAACGGTTTGCCATGTCAGAATGGTTGTTAGACCACTTGACCTTTTTAACTACTAACACACGTTAACAAACATTATCGATATAAATAAGGTAAATAAATACGTAATTTAAGTAACTTAAATTTGAAGAAATGTAACTAAAACTAATGATCTAAGCTGTTGTCAAAACCTGTGATGAACAGGTTTCATCACAAACTGATCACTTCCTCAAGCTGTTCATGCAACCTGTACAGCTAGATGAGAACAGGTTTCATTGTGAAGCCTATTTAATAGCTGATCAGGTTACAAGACAATGTCTTGTATGACAGATTGATAGAGTGAGTAGGATAGAGGTTTGTACAACAGAACAATTTTGAGATTTAAAACATATTTTTTTCAAGCCTGTTATATGTCCAAGCTATCCAAGTTTTCAGAAACTGGCTAAGTACAGGACAGGGAAAACCTGTTCTGTCCAAGCTGTTCTGGGAAATCTGAACATATTGGAACACATGATCTTTAGAGCATCAATGACACGTAGTGAGTTTTATTGAACATGTCCAGCTTGCTTACAAGGTAAATAAACCTGTTTTCATCAAGAGGTTTGGTGAAAATGTCTGCAAGCTGTTCATCTATGGAAATAAAACTTACCTCCACATTACCTTTCTGGATGTGATCTCCGATGAAATGATGTCTGACTTCAATATGCTTTGTTCTGGAGTGAAAAACTGGATTGTTGGAGATAGCTATGGCACTTGTATTATCACACAGAATAGGAGTTTTCGTATTTACAAGGAGATCATCCTCAAGCTGATGTTGCATCCATAGAATCTGCCGACAGCAGCTTCCAGCAGCAATTTACTCAGCTTCAACAGTAGAAGTAGAGACGGAATTCTGCTTCCTGCTGCTCCTACTAATCAACTTACCACCAAGGAGTTGACATCCACCTGTTGTGCTTTTATAGTCTAGCCTGCAGCCTGCATAATCAGAATCTGAATATCTAATTAGTTCAAAGATGGAGTCTTTGGGATACCAAAGACCCAAACCTGGTGTACCCTTTGGGTGTCTGAAGATTCTTTTTACAGCACCTAGATGTGATTCTTTAGGATCAGCTTGAAGCCTAGCACATAAACAGGTGCCAAACATATTATATGGTCTACTAGAAGTTAAGTATAGCAAGTTCCCAATCATCCTCTGTAAGCTGTTACTAATACAGCTTTGCCACAGACATCAGCATCCAACTTTACATTGGTTGCCATTGGGGTTTCGATGGGAGAACTTTGATCAAATTTAAACTTTTTCAAAAGATCTAAAGTATACTTTCTTTGATTAATAAAAAATACATTTAAGGCTTGTTTAACCTGTAATCATAGAAAGAAAGTAAGTTCACCCATCATGCTCATTTCATATTTGGATTTCATGAGTAGTGAAAAATTCTTGCATAACTGTTCATTAGTATAACCAAATATTATGTCATCTACATATATTTGAACAAGCATAATATCAGATTTCACCTTCTTTATGAACAATGTGATATCCACTTTACCTCTGGAATAACCATTTCTCATAAGGAAATTAGTTAGAGTGTCATACCAGGCTCTAGGGGCTTGTTTTAGACCATAGAGAGCTTTGTCCAACTTATAGACAAAACCTGGATGTTGTTCATTTTCAAAACCTGGATGTTGCTTGATATACACCTCTTCCTGCAGCTTACCATTCAAAAACGCACTCTTTACATCCATTTGAAATACCTTCATGCTCTTGTGGGTAGCATATGATAGAAACAAACGAATTGCTTCTAACCTGGCCACTGTAGTAAATGTTTCACAATAGTCTTGCCTTATTTCTAATAACATGACCTTTCTCATCCATCTTGTTTCTGAAAACCCATTTGGTGTCAAATATAGTTTTACCTTTAGGAACAGGGACTAGTTTTCATACTTTGTTTCTCACAAACTGATTGAGCTCTTCTTGCATGGCAGTTATCCAATTGACGTCTTTAAGGGCATCATCTACTTTCTTTGGCTCCATCAAGGACACAAAGCTAGAAAACATACAAAAGTTTCCTAAGCTATCCCATCTTGTCTGTACCCCTTTGTTGATGTCACCAATTATTTGATCATTGGGGTGACACCTGATCCACTTGGGATCATGTTTTAATGAAGATTCTCTTGTAACATTCTCATTTTCGTCAGGTCTTGTAGAACAGCTTTCAAGATTTTCAGACACACTGTTATCTTGAGCATGCTCACCTATTGAGCATGAATTTCTATTGTTGAACACATCAGCAAATAATTCGGGGAAATCAGCATTGATTGGCTCTCGACATGGTGCATTAACTATGTCAGTACACTTATTCACACAGGGTGTACCAAAATAATCATCATCATGACCATTGTGGTTGACAGGTTCCACTTTAGGTGAAGTGGAAGCTTTTGAGTATCTCTTCATCAATGGAATGCATAAGATCATCAAAAATGAACTCTCCTGAAATTGATTCAGGTTCAGCTTTGGTGGAAGCACTCCTAGACTCCTCAAAGGTGACATTGATAGATTTATCTATCACCTTTCTTTGGTAGTTGTATACCCTGTAGGCTTTAGATATAGCAGAATATCCAACAAACACACCTTCATCAGCTTTGGGTTCAAATTTTTCCAGCTGATCCCTCTGATTCAGAATGAAGCAGGGACATCCAAACAAATGGAAATAGCTAATATTTGTCCTTCTCCCTTTGATTAATTCATAGGGAGTTTTGTTGAACCTTTTTACAACTAAGGATCTGTTTTGAGTGAGGCAGCCAGTGTTGACAGCTTCAGCCCAAAATGATGAAGGCAAACCTGGTCCACACAGCATGGTTCTAGCAGCTACAATGAGGGTTCTATTCCTCCTTTCAGCAACTCCATTTTGTTGTTGAGTTCTTACAGCTGAAAAGTTTTGTGTGATCCCTCTTTCTTCATAGAAGTCTTCCAGAGTACTGTTTCTGAATTTAGTACCATGATCACTTCTAAGCTGCTTGACTTGAGCAGAGTTTAGTACTTCCATCTTTTTGATAAATCCAATGATTTCTCTAGCAGCCTCTTCTTTGGTCTTTAGGTAGATCATTCATGTAAACCTGGAAAACTCATCAACTATTACTAGAGTGTACCTTCTAGCTCCTAGACTTTGGACACTGACAGGTCTAAACAAGTCCATATGGATTAAGAAGAGAGGAGTATCAATAGAAAAATTATGTTTGGATTTAAAAGATATTTTTCTCTGCTTGCCTTTCTCACAAGCTGTGCAGAGTTTATCCTTAACAAAGGTTATAGAAGACAAACTTGTTACCAACTCTTTCTTACAAAGTTTGTTGATATTCTTGAAGTTCAGGTGTGATAGCCTTTTGTGCCATAACCAGTTTAGATCTGCATTGCTCCGTGAGATAAAGCAGGTTTCAGTTGTGGGATCAACAGATTTCATATCCGAACATATACACTTTTCTTCCTTTGTGCACACAGCACAACTTTGCCTTGGGGATCCAATATGTACCCTAGATGCTCATTAAAGTTAACCTTGTAGCCAACATCACACAGTTGACTAATGCTAACAAGATTAGGTTTTAGCCCAGACACATAGGCTACTCTTTTGAATACTGCAGCCCCAGCTTTAAGGGTTCCATATCCTTCTGTGGATCCTTGAACATTGTCACCAAAGGTGACTTTTGGCCCCTTTTCAGGCCTTAGATCACTCAGCAAATCTTTGCAACGTGTCATGTGGCCTGAGCAGCTGCTGTTCAAGTAGCAAACCTAGGATGGTTGTTTAACCTGCAGAGTGTCATGGGAAACTATTAGTTATTTTTAGGGGAACTCATCATAAGGATGAGTTCTCCTTCTTTGTCAACATTTTTGATGGACCACTAGGATCAACAATAATATTTCCAATTTGGATTGTATGAGCTTGGATACTCTCCTCATTGACCATGTTACTTTCAACACTACTGGTTTTTGCAATGTTGGAACTAGCGGAGTCAGCAGGCCTTATGTCCTCCTTTTCAGGACAATCTTTGGCCATATGAGTCTTCTTTCCACATTTATAGAATTTTTTCTCTTTTTGGACTTTTTGGAAGAAGTACTCCCAGAAACACATTCTGGATTATCTTTTTTGCGCTTCTCATCAGGTTTAGTAAACTTATAACTATTTTTAGAAGAACCAACAGTTTGAGTGGAAGGAACAATAGCAACAGCTTTACCTGTATCTTCTTTCCTCTGTTTAGGAGGGCAGATATCAAAAATTGGAATTTAACTGGCCTTTGTCTTTCTACAAGTTTGGAAAACTTATTCCAAGCTTTCTCAGGTTGGACAATGGCTTTGCCTTTGCTTGTACTGAGATGTGATGAATGCTGCCTATTAGCATAATGAATGCTTCTGGGTTTAAAAGGTTTTCCATCATTTATAACTAGTTTTCAACTATGATTTAAAATCTCACTTGAAATCACAGCAGATTTACTTTCAACATGAGACTTACCCTTGTTGAAAGCAGGTTGCTTTTCTTTTGAAAACTTTTTCTCAAAAAACATAGCATCAGAAGGAATAACAGGTTTGTTTCCATCATCTTTAGATCCAGAACCAGTCTTATTGACAGGTTTAGTATCCAAAGCTGCAATTTGAGCTTGTTTTCCTTTCCTTTGTTTGTGTGAACCAGGTATACACTTAGCAGGCTGATTTGATGGAGAACACATTCCATCATTAGCCCTTAAAGTTTTTTCACCCAAACTATCAGTGTTTTGAGGCCTGACAAACCTGTTTGTTGAGACCAACTTTCCATTTACTCTCTGAATAAAAGTATTTGGAAGCTCACCAAGAGTGGATAACTCTTTTTCCAGATTATTTATCTCAACAATTGAAGCTGTTGTATCAAGATCCCCTCTAAGATAGGCTTGGATTTGAGCAGGGATCTGCTGACTGATACAGTGGTAGACTCTATGTGCAGATTGACACCAAGAGTCAACTATCTTTTGAAGCTTGCCATGCTTTGAGTCTGTCTCTCTTTTTCCTTCTAACAAAATGGTATTGATGTGTTTTACTTCATCAAATTCAGTTTTCAACTTATGAAAGTTGTCCAGTTCATTAGTTTTTGTTTCCAGATCAGTTTTTATCTTAGAGAATTCAGACTTCAAAGCATCATGCTTCTCAACAGCAGCTTTAAAATCAACAAGAAAATATTCAAACAATTTAACTTTTTCATCAGAACTGTACTCCATAAAATTTTGTACCTTATACATCATAGTTGGGTTCAAGTTCTCCAAGCTGCTGAGAGCTTCAACTTCAGCCAAGTCCTGTTTGAAGTTTCTTATTGAGGGGACGTCAGAATTTGCCACTAGGCAGTTGTTATCCTCTTCATCAGATGATGAAGCAGACTCTTCCAGTCACAAGTCTCAGCCATGGGTCCTTTCTGCTTGTTGGAAGCCACTGAGTCTTCCAACTTCTTCAGCTAAGCCATGGCCATTAGGTACTTAACCCTGTAGCCATCGTCTTTATTTGTCTTGTATGGTTTGGACGAGGAGCCAATAGCTTTAGACACACAGTCAGCAGCTATATGACCTATCTTGCCACATTTAAAGCACCCAACCTTAGTTTTGTCAAATACTTTCTTTTTTATAGCACATGACTTCTTTTACAGCATTTTTCCACCAAACCTCTTCTTATTGAATTCTGACAAGCATAGCAATCATTTGCTCATCATCAAATTCAGTAAGATCTTCACAATCATCTTCCTCTGACAATTCTTTCATTTCATCATCAGCCTGTTGGTCAGCTTGTGTGAACACATCACACACCTGACTAGCAGGTTGTCTCACGCGAGCCACTAAGGCAGAACCTCTTTTAGACATCTTTAAGGAATTTATTTTCTATTGCCTTGACTGTTCATCATTCAACAAGGATCCATAAAGATTCACAAGATCCATGCCTCTGATGGTGCCTGAGTTTCTGAGGATAGTAGAGAAGTAATTCCATTCCTCAGGCAGAATGTCCAAAAACTTGTTCACCAAGGTGAAAATATCTTTAGTGATCCCAACAGCTTTGAGATCATTTATCAAGGCAGTAAACCTGGTGTAGGTTTCAGTGAGTGACTTCTTTGGCTTTGCAAAGAACAGCTCATACTGTCTAACAAGATTGTTGATCCTATTATCCAGTATAATAGTGGAACCATCATAGATGGTACACAAAGGGAGAGAATAACAAGGTTGTTCCTAGCCTTTCCATCAAGTGCAACCAGGCTTTTGTCTTCATCAGACCATTGATCTTTGGCCTTCTCAATAGTCCTGACTTCAGGAACAGCTCCTTCAGCAGCAGAAGTTATAGTAGTAACAGAAGTTGGCACATAGGGACCTTCCATTACTATCCAGATTCTCCAAATAGAGCATCATTCTGCACTTCCAGCCAGGGAAGTTCTGATGATTGAACTTGGGGGGTTTGGCCATTGAACCATTGTCATAGTAAGAGGAAGAGCTGGCAACACTATTCTCTATGGTGGGAAAATAAGGAGAATGAGAGATCTAGAGTTAACACACACTCTATCTGCTCTGATACCAGTTGTAGGTCCCAAAAGGTTTCTCTAGTATGTTGGTCTAAGCTGCAGAAGGGCGGTGAATACAGCTATTTAAAATTCAACACACTTTTCTCAATGTTTGTACGTATTATCAACAAGTGTTAATTACTAACAAGTTTGAACTGCGGAAAGGTTCAAGCTGTGATACAGATACAACAGATTTTTTACTAAGCTAAGACACACTCAGACCAGTTACAACGAATACACTCACAAAGACAGACAGACAGCTTGAACAAGAATAGCTTGGACACACTTAACTGTTTTTAATCAACTAGACTTTGCATGCATGTTTTCTCTCATTCCTTAGAAGCTTTTTTTATAATCTCAGTGAAACTTCCTTATTGGTTGTAGAGATAGTGGAGTGTCTTTCCAAAAAGACAAAAATACTTTTCTGCATGTTCTGACAAAGCAGTATTGTCTTTACATGGCAGAATCTTAGTCTTTTCCTTTTTGTCTCTGTTGCAAAAGGCTTTAACCAAAAGAGGAATGTCAACTTTAGACCTTTCATCTTCATGTATAGCCATTTTGTTATAGGAAATGGTCTGTCACCCATTTCAAATATCCTCTTTATCTTCATGTAACAGAACAGCGTGGGCAGTCTTAGCAACTTTTGTTTTTCAACTTTGTCTTTGACTTTTTAAACTAATCTTCTGGTCCAAGACAATACATGAGGACATGGAAACATATTCCATAAAGTGTTTAGCTTGTTCACAAAGAACAGGTTATGTTCACAAAGAACAGAACACTTAGAATTTGTCCAAACTGCTCAACAGGTTAGAGCAGCGTAGATAGTTTATGTCCAGCCTGTTCAACTGAATAGAACAACTTGGACAATCTGCCTTAGTTGCATCAAATGTTATAGGGTAAGCAGCTTTAACTAATATTGCAAATCACTTATCAGGTTTCAATAAAGCATTAACAGGCCTTCAATTATACCTGCAAGTGCATCAAACAGGTTTGATTAGTAATCTCTACCTAAGACGTATAACAGGTTTGAATGAGGCCTTTTTGTGCCTAACAGTATGCTGTTACAAGAGAACAACAACAACGGTGTTTGTGTTTGTGTTAAGTACTTGGCACTCCTCCTCTGTTTGGATCTGATAAATACAAATTATATAGGGGCTAATACTCTGAGACATTTTATGGGGTCAGACCCCGAGACTTGTTATTAAATGAAAACAACAGTAGTGTAAGGTGTGTGTGTGTGTGTATTTGTTTGTTGTTAACGACAGCAAGATCAGAAGTAGCTAGGGGGCTGCTATGGTGTGCTCTATATATTGAGATTAAATTGTTGCTGCTGTCATAATTCTTTCTATTTTGACAGCCTCAGTCCGAGACTCAACAATGTCCAGATTTATGGACTCACAACAGCACATACACTCCACTTTTTAGTTTATAAACTCTTTTTATGCTATTGTGGTGCTACTGTTTGGTCGATTGACACACACATATGATAGCAACTTAAGAATAGACACACACACATTTTGATTTTTTACTTGGTTGTTATGTTCTTACTATCTAGGGGGGTTGTTATGTTCTTAAATTCTACTTAGGCAAAAACATCTAATTCACTCACTTTGATGTTTCCAAAATTCAATTTATTTTTTGGTTTATTTTCTTTTCTTGTTTTTAAAAAACAGATTCTAAATGCGTTCTTTGATTTCTAGAAAGTATAAACCCACATTATAAATATTTGAATCTGAATGTTTTATATTTGATGTCATCCTAAAAATGAATTTGATTCATCTGCTTTTGTTTTATCCCCTGTTTTCAAAGAAAAGTTTGTAGAATTCTGTTTGGTTTTAAAGTATCTATACAAAAATTATATTTATTATTTATATAAAAAAATAAAAATAAGTTTCAAAGTAATTTAAATTTTTTTTCAAAAGATGTATTAAAGAAATGTTCTTTTATTTACTTACGATATATCTTTTGTTTTACTAATAGTTTATATGTCTAAAGAAGGGGGTCGTATATATATGGATTAAAGAAAGAGTGCTATATACTAATTTAGCTCATTCTCGTAACAAGTAAGCATGATATCAAATGAAAATTCATTGCTATTTTAAACAAACTTTTGGTACTTTAATGCCCAAAAGTATGAAATATCAATTAATGATGAAATGTGTTTTTATGTTTGGTCTTTTTGTAGGATTTTAGACTTGTTACAAAAGGTCTCGTCAAAATTGACGTCAAATAAAAGTTCATTGCTATTTTATGAGAAAGAATAACATTTTAATAAGTGAAAATACAAATTTACAATGGGAAGTGTAATATTTTAATAGAAATGGTGTTTTTAAAAGATTTTTAAGATGTGAAAGTTTCATAAAAACCGACTCAATTTGAAAGTTTGTTGTCATTTATGCAATTTCAGTAAACTTGATTGCTGTTCTTGGAAGGTTTTTTGTGAAAACCTAGAAACTTATATATAGCTGCAGTGTAAGTTCATAAATGTTTTATAAATAGCTGCAATTTTGAGGGACTTATCTATGGATTTCGGTATCGATTTATCTTTTTCTAATTCGGTATCAACCCCTCACAGCTAAAGATTGCAATTTCAATCCATTTATATGACCGTGTAGTAATTTGACCTGGTAATAGGGATGAAAATGGGTGTTTTTCTTGGAGTGATTATATGAAGTTTCTTGTGTCTATTTGATGTTATTTTGTGATCTTTATCTTCAAACACTTTTTCATGCAACTTTTGTGCCAGTATTATGCTGGTCTAACACTCTCTTTCTTATTGTTTTGCTACTACTTTATGTATAGTTGTGTTGTCAAATTGCAAGACATACAAATTTCTATTCTTGGTTTATGGAAGGATTCGAGTATTGATGTAACACTCTCTATTCTTAGGTAATTCTAAACTTTAAATATGGTTAAAATACATAAATAGAGTTTCAAAATTGATGAAGTTAACAAAAGTCTCATATTTGGCTTTTAAAAGTCAAATAATGAATAAATGAGACTTTAATATACCAAATCACCAAATGGCAATAAATGATGAAATATTTATATAAGTTTTGATGTCTTTAAAAGATATAGGACGTGTTGCACAAAAAATCATCGAAATCCGACATCACAAGAAAGTTCATTGCTATTTTAAACAAACTTTTAGTACTTTAATGCCCAAAAGTAGGAAATATCAATGAATGATGAAATATGTTTATATATTTGGTATTTTTTAAGGATTTTAGTATCGTTAAAATTGGACGTCAAACGAAAGTTTATTGCTAGTTTATGCAAAGAATTGTAGTTTAATAAGTAAAAATACAAATTTACCGTGGGAAGCGTCATATGTTTATAGAAATGTTGTTTTTAGAATATTTTTAAGGTGTTGTGAAAGTTTCATCGAAAACCGACATAATTTGAAAGTTTGTTGCCATATAATGCAGTTTCAGGAAAGTTGATTGCTACTTTGGGCAGATTTTTTTTGAAAAGTGATCGATAGAAGGAGAGTTGTGCGTGATAAGCGTCGGTTTCGTATGAAAGAAATTACCCAAGATTGTAATTTACTTTTTTGTTGTATCGCTTATACATTTAATGATCCTTATTTTCGTTGTATACGTTTATATACTTGAAATATTTTTTGATCGATATGTTATGAAATGATTTTATTTTTGTTAAATTGAATTGTAAGTAGAAAACTATCACGAAGCAATTATATAAATATTTGTATTTCATTAAATTTTAAAAATAATGAATGTGTTTCTTTTGTCCAGAAAATATTGCATTTATGTAATTTAAAACAATAATAAAGTGTTGCAATAGATTTAAATGGTGTTGCACCTATATAATGACAACAATTGATAAGTGTTGCATTTGATAAATAAAGTGTTGCTATAAGTTGGTAACAATAAATTAAAAAGTGTTGCTTTAGAGCATAAAAAGTGTTGCATTTAAAAAGTGTTGCACTTATAAAATAATGGCAACACATTAAAAAGTGTTGGTTTAGAATATAAAAAGTGTTGTATCTATGAAATAATGGCAACACATCTAAAAAGTGTAACATTATTTGCTGGAAGTGTCGCTTTAGACCTAAGGCGACGTTGGCTAAGGTGGCATTACATAAAGTGTCGCATTAGGCCTATAGCAACACTTTTAAGGCTTAACACAACATTTTTCCCATGTTGCTTTAGGTTCATTTTGTTGTAGAAGCATCAGGTTTTCTCTCAGTAGAATAATAATACTACTGATAGAAATCCAAAGTCGATCGTTAAGAGACCGATATTTGAATAGTCATGTTCACGCAAATACCGATTACTAACTAAGACTAATGGTGCAAGGACAAGGAACTTATTTTATTTTTGGAAATTTTTGAAAAATGAAATATGAAAGAAAGAAAAAAATATAAGTGTTGAACTTCGGATGGGGCCGAAGTTCAGATGGACCTTGCCCAAACTTCGGTTGGGACCAAAGTTCGGATGGGGTTATGCAAGACTTAAAAAAACTACAGGTACAAAAAAACAAAGGAACCGAAGTTTTCGGATGACCAGAAGTTCGGATGGACCATGCCCGAAGTTTGGATTAGGTACAAGTGCAAAACACTTAGAAAAAAATAAAAAAAAATAAATAAATCACTTGATTAAAATAAATAAATCTAACAGTACATGAGTTTTGGTGGTTGTGGGTATTAAACCCATAGGTTCGGAACTGCACAACTGAGTTCGACACTCGGCGAGTCGCCTGCAGATTGAAACCAAAATTCTTATAAGTATTGAACTTCGGGGTGGCCCTCGGTCCGAACTTCGGATGTGGTGGATCCGAACTTCAGATTGGTCTTGACCCAAATTTCAGACCAGACCCTGAGTGGGGGAATCCGAAATTCGGATAGCTCGACTCGGCGGGTCACACCCACTTAGTCCCAATCTCTTATATTGATCCGAACTTTTGGATGGGGCTCGACCCAAGTGGGATCCGAACATCGGATGATGAGCCCAGAAACTTTATTTTTCCTTTCTTTTAATAATGTTATGAGACAGGATTATACTTTGACAATCATTGTAGGACATGGTGTAATGAGTTCATGAATGTGATGCTAATTGGAATAACGATCCACATATTTATATACGTTTAGGTGATCATATCAATCAGGGCTATTTGACAACAACAGATTCTGTTCACAAAGAACATAACACTTACTTGAGTCATAAATGTTCAAAAGACATGAACAGCTGAGACGTATTTTTTCAAACCTGTCCAACAGTTATGAACAACTTTGACAACCTGCCAAGCTATAACTAATTTAACAGTGTAAACAGACTTAAGATGATTTTGTATATCACTTATTAGGTTTCAATAAGGCATTAAAAAGCCTTAAATTCTCCCCTTAAATGTATCAATCAATTTTGATTAAAAATCTCTCCCTATGATATAGAACTGGTTTGATTGAAACCTTTTTGTGCCTAAAAAAATATTGTGAATGATAAAAAAGAATCATGTGAATGGTGTGAATGATCATCCACACTTGGATGAACATTCACATAATTTTTAAGGCCGTAGAAAGTTTAAATGTATGCGAAATTCACATATCAGGGTACCTTTAAGTGCACATGATTTTAAAAGGTACTTTTTTTAAAATCAATATATATATATATATATATATATATATATATATATATATATATATATATATATATATATATATATATATGTATGTATGTATATATATGTATATATATATATATATATATATATATATATGTATGTATATATATGTATATATATGTGTGTGTGTGTGTGTGTGTGGACACACACACACGCGCATTCAAAAGCTATGGGATGATCATTATCCTTTTCTGAAGATTACAAATGACAATGTGAAAATAATTAGCGTATTCGAGATATGGTCTTTTTCAGACATTTTTGTATCTTTATTGTCTATGGGTAAGAATCTTGGTGACTTTGATCTTTCTCAGGTAAACACAATCGTTAATTTACAATCTGGAGGGTTTCGTGACTTGCAAGATGAATATTCTATATTCGTCGAAGAAGAACACTTACGTGCTCGTGACTCCTTTAATGTCGATCAAAAGGCTGCATATGATACGATATTAGAGGATGTGGATGATGACCGTCCAATAGTATTCTTTATAGCTGGTCCTGGTGGATCCGAAAAAACATTTAAGCACAAAGCATTATTTGCTGAGGTTCGATCACGTGGTCTTATTGCCCTTACGACCCCTTCATCGGGTGTTGCAACACTCACGATTTAAGCTTCCTCTTAATCTTGCTAACAACATAGTGTGTAACATTAAGAAACAAAGTGGGGCTACTCAATTGCAACGAGATGCCAAAATTATCATATGGGATGAACCTTCAATGCCAAAAAGTTAGGCAGTGGAAGTGCTAGATTGAACATTACAAGACATCATAGGGTTCGTACTCCCATTTGTTGAAAAATTAAGGTTTTAGGAGGTCATTTTAGACAAGTGCTGCCGGTAGTGAGACGTGCCACTAGGGCACAAATTGTTGACTTAACCTACGAATGTCTCTTCTTTGTCCCACGATTGAAAAGATACGACTAAGTATATGAGATCAATGGTTGATCCGTGGTATTTTGATTTTCTACTACGAGTTGGTGATGGAGATGAAGAGCAGATAGATGACAGTTTTATTCACATACCCGATGACATGATAATACGATACATGTTAAATCTAAGTTTATGGATGATTTGATCGATGCAATTTTTCCGTCTCTACAAATCAATGGAAGGTCTTCAGATTATATCATTTCTAGGGTGATACTATTGACAAAAAACAACAGTGTTGACGAGATTAATGATTTGAAGATCGACAGATTTTGTGGCGATGAAAAAAGCAACTATAGTTTGAATGAAGCAGAAGACGATAAGAATAATATGTACCTGAAACGCCCCATTCTAATAACGTGACGTTATTTACCAAATTTTACAACATAAACCTTAAATGCAATATAATAAAAGTTTTATACGTTCAAACCTCAATTTCAAAACATAAAAAAAAACTAAAACCACAACATTCAGAGTATGCTAAAATAAAATATCTAGTTAATACAACCAAATCGAAGGTCTAACGATCTACTCGTTCCAATTACAAGTTCGATAATAATTACAGCGTAAGCGGAAGTCTCTCTGATACCACGAGCCCTCAAACTCTAGATCCTAAAGTTTGTGCTTTTCCATTATCAACTAAACCTGAAACATTTGTCCCCAAAACCAGGGTAAGGCGTCGCCTAGCGACTAACAGATTTAATAGCACAAATGACATAAATAATATGAATGATACAAGTTATCATACACAAATTCAACATGTGTAGCACATGTCCTTCCCAGCAGTGTGTCCATGAATAAGGTAATCTATGTAGCATTCGGCCATCCAGAAATGCATACACAAGTACACAGCTTGCGGCACTCCCGACTTAGAACGTATAAAATAATGCAGCCACACAGGCATGCAGTCAACATATAAATACACAGTATGCATACCGAGAAAAGGATCTCATATAATAGCTCATGCTGTTGAATAGAAATAATGTCATGGCAATGAATTGATAAGCATGACAATAGAAACGAAACAGATAACCAGTACAAACATATCATAATTATTATTCACAAAATTGAATTAATTACTCACAGTGCTTGAAATCCGTACTCGCGAAGCGGCTACTGATAACAACAAAAAACACTACTGAAAGCCACGCATCTCAATCGAATCGCTAGAGTCCTGATATAAAAGTACACTGCCAATTTATTAATATTTTTAGCTCGATAATTTTCTAAGTCCGTTATCTATCTTAAGTTCAGGACTAATTCGGAATACACCAATTTATTTGTTAGGACTTACTTAGTTGGTTTATTAATTATTTGTTCGTAAGTGTTACTATTATACTTAATTAATTTCTAAAAAATGAATTAATATTTATAAAATGTGAAACATTAATTATTCTATAAGAAACTTTATTAGAATCCATCAGTAAATTTATAATTTTACCAATCAATTAATCAGTTATCAAATAGAATTAAATTAATCCAACTGATTCACATTGAAATAGTCCATTTATTTAAATTATATAGATCAAAAAAAACTCTGTAACTTAACCCGGACTAACTTTGGTTAACCATTTAATTAATTTTGTCATAAATTTAAAAAATAATTAAACAACCCAAATTAATTAAATTAAACCCAACTAAATAGATTTTTAGGTCCAACTAAATAATAATAAAAACCCAAAAAAACTATGCCCCTCTATTCTCAGTTGACCAAAAAAAAAGGAAAAAAAGACAAATGATGAACAAGCAAAAATTCAACAAGAGCAGCCTAATAGATTATTTAATAGGCCCAAAATATTATAGCAATAGCCAAAAAAACTATGCCAGTCCGCCGCCGTCGCCGGTCACACTCATGTCGGATTTCTCCGGCGAGTCTCACCCTCACATTTCTCAATGATTTCAAATCCCCTAAACCTTCTGATCCCTTCATTTTTGTTTACAAGACCAAATCTCTAAAATTATGGGAATCAAATCAATCGAGCTTCAAATTCGAAATCAAGCATCTAAAGGCATTCTATTACCATTGTTGCACTTTTAAAGCTTTTAAATCAAGAAAAATAAATAAGGTGGTGATATTAAATTTTGTTGGCTATTCATTTTCAGTTTAATAACCCATAGTTATATTAATCTTATGATTTCGAACATTAATACAAATTTAGCTAGAGAAGGTTGGTTGACTTTTAGAATGATTACCTCAAGATTAATAACTTGGATAAATGACGAAGATGTTGATCAAACTCTTGAATTTCAGCCTTAAAATCAAAAGGAAAACTCAAGTTCAGGTGTGTGTGTGTCTGTGTTTGAGATGAAAAGTTGTCAATAGGGTTTACCTATATATAGAAATATATGTTATGGTTGATGATGGTGGTGACGTGGATGAATATTAATCTTTAACCTTCACCCAAATTCAGAACTAGAAAATAAAACCCCCAGATTCTTTGCGTATGTTCTTGAAATTGCAAAGGGTGAATTTGTGAATGTGACATATATATATATATATATCTGTATATATATATATATATATTATGTATGTATATATATATATATATATATATATATATATATATATATATATATATATATATATATATATATATATAGAGAGAGAGAGAGAGAGAGAAAGAATATGGTTCGAGAGAGTACCTTCTGGTGCGCTGCATTATAAGTGGTACTCACTTGAACCTAAATTATATATATATATGTATATATATATATATATATATATATATATATATATATATATATATATATATATATATATATATATATATATATATATATATATATATATATATATATATATATATATATATGTATATATATATATGGAAGAACTCTTCTAAGAACCTAAATATTTGTTAGAACCTAATAACTATTTGTGGCCATTAGATTATGAAGATCTATGGCTCAAAATTATCAAATGACATTTTTGTAATTATTTAGAATTTTGATATTGAGGAATCTTGAAAAGGTGTACACAGGGTATTTTTGGAAGAAAAAAATCTACTTTTTTTTCTCTCCCTCTTCCTTTTTTTCATTTTCATTTTCTTTCATGAGAATTGATTGTTATAGTAAAAAAAGTTTTTTTTTAAGAAATTTCTATATAGAAGATTATTTATCTACTAAAAATTTAACATATTCTATATAGAAATTATATGTATCTATATAGAATGTTATATAATTCTTAATCTTTTTATGTAGATTAACATTACTATTTATAATCTATGTAGAATGTTTTGTTTCTTATACATTTCATATATTTTTATGTTTCTTATACATTTCTATATCTTTTTATGTAGATTAACATTACTATTCATAATCTATGTAGAATGTTAAATAGAATGATATGTAAAAACACAGTTTTAACAAATTACTATTCATAATCTATGAAGATTAACATTACTATTCATAATCTATGTAGTGTTTCGAGTATTCTATGTAGAAATACATTAAAAACAGAGTTTTAACAAATTAACCAGCGAACATATTCTATGTAGATTATCATGTAATCCATGTAAAATATCATATATTCTATATAGAGACAACGATAACAATTTACTAGTACGAAAATAACAATATTATACATAGATACAAACTAGCTACAATCTATCATGTATACATTATCATGTATTTTATATAGATAAAAACAATAACAAATTACTAGTACAACAATAAAAAAATTCTATATAGATACAAAACTAGCTACAATCAACTCTGTATAGAATATCATGTATTCTATATAAAGTATCATATATCTATAAAAATACAAAACAAATCTAGATATAATACATAAATACGTTGGACCATCAAAGAGACAACCATAAAGAATCAGAACCTTCGACAAACCGATGAATGTAATCTATGTAGAATGTCAAGTATTATATGTAGAGTATCGCGTAGAATGTCAAATATCATATATTCTACATAGAGTATTACAAACGAACTGAAACAAATAATAATTTTAATAAAAAAAAATACCAAAAACACATTTTTAACAAAAAAAAAAACTTTAAAATCTTGTGAACCATATACAAAAATCTTTTTTTTTTAACAAAAAACAAGTTTCGAGATAATTTTAAACATCAAAATCTATGAAAAATGAAGTTGTCATATTTGTAGAATCGTCCCAGAAGTATAATCAGCACACAAATCCAATATCAACACAGTATCCAAGACAAAAAGAATGAAAATCACTCGATTAATGAATATGAATATTGAGAGAGAATGAATGACAAAAGCGGCGGTCATTTTCTCTAAATTGCAATATGACAAATTTATGGAAAACCCTAGGACGGTTTCCCTACATAATTAAATCAACTTTTAGGGAATTACAATTAGCCCACTCAACCTTTAAAAGCAATAAGGAAATTACAATAGAAATAAAATACTTGGGAATAAATTACATGGAAATAAAACAAACTAACTATTAAAAATAGAATTCCACATGATCGAAATTTAAGTCTAACAATCTACCCCTTTTCGATCATTGCGGAGGATAATAGGTATGTTCTGCACTTTCTCTAAGGCCATGGATGACGTCCAATCTTCTAGTCACTTGCTTGAGGCGCAACATGTCATTGATCAGTTCTATGGCGCTGAGAATGTCTTAAATCTCTTTCGGTCTTCGCTTAAGCTCTGAAACTGGTTGAGCATCATCTTCTTGCAGTCGCTTATTGAGCTCGACTCTAACCAATCGTAGTGTACATTGGATGAACCGTTTGTGTCCATTCTTGTTCAAAAAGAAAATTCTTTGCAAGACTCCCATTAGCACTTTGTACATTGGATGGTGGTCAAGGGAAAAATTGTCATGTTTTGGAGCTTTCAGACCTACCTTGACCATAAAGCTCTCGATAGCTATCTCGAAATCCCTTAGGCACGTGTGATTGATCGTCGTTTCATTATTCTTGTTAAGGCAGCAAGAACAGTGACATGAGTTAGACGCCCTTCGATTCTATTCTTCAGTTTATTGTGAAGGGTCTCAATGTCATCAATGTTTGCAAAATCGAGGTCACTCTCATGAATATGTTGTATTGACCCGTCTTCTCGAAGAACTTCGAACGTGGGAGTGAATAGACGGGCCTGCTTGTACATATGGATGGAGTTGATCTTTTTGATTTTTGATTTAGACCAGTACTTAGATTTTGGTCTTTTATCGCTCGGCATCATTATATTATATTCGACTTGTTCTACCCAGGATGCAAAATTGATATTCATTAATAATCGTCTGCTATATGAGTCAAGCTTCTTTCTGAACACCATTTTAAACCTCTCTTCAAGGTATAGGCGTTTAAATTCATCAGCTGGTAAGTTCATCAAAAAATCTTTCAACCCCTGTACTGGAGGTTCCTCTAACTCGGCAGGCGGTGCTTCTAGAAGTTTGTAGACACGAGCCCGATGGCCATGTTTTATAGTTTCTATTTCTTCTGCTGTCAGAGTTTGAACTTTGCCCTTCAAGTACCAATCTACCAATTCTAGATCATTAATGTCATGCGTCGGAGTTACATCAGGCCCTGTATCAAATCAATCTACAGTCCTTGGGCCTGATGACTCGGTAGGTTAGGTTTGGATTTGAGGGATGGGTTGGACTTAGGGAATTTCTTTGACTTTTGGGGTTTCTATTTGTGTATGGATGGGAGCTTTTATAGATTATAGAATTTCTTCTTGGGGTATATGGGTAGGAGAATCCATGAACTCTAATGAGGATGAAGATTTTTGAGGTGACTCTGGCTCTGGCTTAGGTGTAATCAAAGGATAGTCTTTATCGATATCAGAGTCTGAGTCAGACACTAATATGATCTCAACTTTATCTGATGGAGGCTCGTATACAACCATGGCCAAGGGTGACTCTCCTTCTGTTGGGCCTCCTGGAGCCCCTGAACCTCCTTCCCCTACTTGTTCAGCTTCCACTCCCCCTAAAATTAGCATCTCTCCCTCAGATGGAATCCTTGGGTGTTTCTCACCTTCAGGATGATCAGCGTCGTCCTGATCATCATGTTTTCACTTTGGGATTCAGCCCAAGGTTTGCATTGCAGTTCAATCACTGCCGACTCCAGGCGATCTAATCGGTTGTTCAATTGATCCTGTATTTGAAGAACGAGCCTTTTTAGGCATTCAACCTGATCGGAGAGGACGGCGATTTGCTATTGGACTGCTGAGGATTGTTGGACTGGTGGGGTTCATGGTGGCAACTTCTGAGTTGCATCACCCTTACCTTTCAGAAATGAGAAAGGGGCAGTATGTTGCTCCTCGGAAGCTGCCTTAAGGGCGTTCAGGTCAGCCCGTGAAACGAATTCGGTAGCACGTAGAGCTGTCGTTAATATCTCGAGAGAAATTCTGGGATGGCGTGAAGTTGACAACGTTTGTTTATCAATATCAGGACTTCCTTCCATCCTCACTGCATCCCCTTTTGGGGGTGCAGATCCGGAAGTTGTATAACTCGCAACGGAGGCAGCTCTGTCATCGGGGGACACCATGGAGGCATCGTGCATTGTGAAATGAGGTGGGATCTGAGTTATGGTCAATGGAGGGTTGGTCACTGGGGGTAGCGTGTGACCAGTTTCAACATCACCGCTCTCCAAATGAGAGGGTGATGGAATATGTGAAATATCCTCGTGGAATGAAACAGGATCCCTTTGAGGGGACCCTGAGTGGATTACTAGGGTTTGTTCGGCCACTGGACTACTGGCCTTATGCTGGTGTGTCCGACTTATATGGCTTTGGGCTCCCTCAGATATTGTTCTCTCTGCCATCAATTCGTTAGAAACGGTACTTTTAGAATCTACCGTCTCTGCCTGCTCACCTACGACTCCCTCCCTCACTATTGAGACCTGTTACTCCCCAGAACCCAATATATTTTGAATTGCGGCGTCCACTCCCTCATCCTCACTCATAGGATCCCTACCTTCGAATTGGGTAGGCTCGGTCGGTTCTGACTGAGCCTCATCCGGATACACAACCCTGAAATAGTCCCTTACCCTTTCTTCAGTTTGGTGCGCCACATATTGCAATGAAAGAGGAATGTCCATGACCGGGACATTGGCGGAATCTTTACTCTCTGAAGTGCAATAGTCTTGTATTCATCAGCCTCTGGACGCTCATGAATATCATCTTCATTGTCCGAGGCAAATTGTATGAGCAGCTAAAGGAATCATGGAAATGGGATGAACTACCTTTCTATTTCGTTTCCTCTGTCCAGAATTTCTCTTTTTAGTTCCTTGAATATGTATGTCGCGTAGTCGAAATGTCGGTCATGAGCAAATGCGGCAAACATAGCGAGAACTTGTATTGAGGCCGAATCATGGCCTGAGTGCTTTCCGGTAAAGCACTTGTTGATTACATCGAAGAAGACCCTCCAGTGAGACTGGAGTTGCTTGGTCCTGAAATCCTATGGCTTGGTAAGGTTTCCATTATAGGCAATAGATTGTATCTCTTGTAGGGTTTGGGCTGGTGATGGGATAGGTGCAAAGGCGTATTTGTTAAGTTAGAAGTTTTCAGCGGGAAGACGGAGAATATGGCGGATGGCTTGAAGGGTGAGCTTGATTGGAACATAGTCAATTATGGTTGTGAAATGAGGTTCTGCCTCATTAATGAAGGTAAGGTGGTACCAGAATTGATGGAGATATATGATCGGAAATGAGATGTCAATGGTTAAGGCATAGAAGATGGGGTGGCCTTTGAGGATATCAACAGTGATATCCTCGGCTTCATGGCGTAGAATGGAGAGGTCAAGCTGCCAGTTGTGAGGGGTAAACTCAGTGAATTGGGCGGATGGGAGAAGGGTTTCCTTTGGCAGTTGAGCGTTGTTGATTGGGATTGGAGGATGAGGAATGGTTAGGTTAATCTGAGGATCCATAAGTCATGTAAAATGTTGGTACATCCTGTGTGACGATAGCAGTCTAAGTGATCCTACATTGTGATTCTAGCAAGTGTTGTTATATATGTTTATATATGGTTGATAGTTATTATTGCTTGTGTGTTTGAACTTGATGTAACGTATTACAAGAATTTCAAACATAAAGATCAAAGATAAAATCAATCATAATGTAAAAACATAAGTTTCAATACTAAGTTAAGTATGTGAAATACTAGATTCGAATTATATAAGGGTTGACATTCGAATCTGTGATAGATTCGAATGTGGGACTAGATTCGAATGAAGGCAGATTCGAGAGTGTTAGTGAGGGCAAACTCGAATGGGCCTTGGGCCAGATTCGAGTTTGGCCCATAACAGACTCGAATTAGCCTCTATAATTAGGGATAGACTCGAAATATTATCAGACTTTTTGCAGAATTCGTGAGTGATTAAGCAAAAGGCGATCTCGAGTTTATCATCAGTGTTAGTGCCGTTTCGGAGTGAATCAGTTCGTAGGATCGTTCGTGTGTCGTTCGTTCAGCCTCTGATAGTCTCCGTGTTTCGTGTGTGAGAGTTGTTTCCGTCTACCCGTTAAAGAGGATTCAGCACTCGTTGACGGTTCCGCGTCTAGATAGATCTCGTAGTGGTAGACCTTACAAGTGGTATCAGAGCCTACGGAGTGTTCTTGGTGTTCTTCGTGTTCATCTAGATACATTCTAGGTTTCTTGACGCTTGTAGACGGTTTTTCTCTCAAAATCGTATTTTTTCGTGTTCGTCGAGCTTAGCAAATAGTAATCCGGGAAATACTTTGTGGTTTTTCACGTTTTTGATCGAAATCAATATTTTTCATTGCAAAAATATTGATTTAATCGGTAAAACGTTAAAAAATCAAAGTGTTAGCCGTTTTTCGAGTTTGCGGCGCTCGAATCTATTAGGGGTAATTAGGGTTACACTTAGTCTCGAGTCTAACCAAATCCGCTCCTTTCGAGTCTGATACAGAGGGTTTCGAATCTATTTCGAGTTTGTGCTACATTCGAATAGGGTCTCGAGTCTAATTTCGAGTTTGGTCTAGTATCGAATAGGTTTCGAATCTGCTGTAATTTCGAGTTTGCCTATCCTTCGAATCTGAGGACTTTTCGAATCTGACATAATTTCGAGTTTAGTTGAATTATAACACTTAATCGAGTTTAATCCCAAATAAATTGGAATCTGATTACATTCGAATCTACCTAGATTCGAACGAATTAAATCACATTAGTTTCTAATTAAATTAATTAAGTTCAATTCAATTACTTTCGAAAAGATGTCAAATCTTCAAAAATTCCTGGAAATGGATCATGAGGTAGGAAAGGCAAACGCTCCGCCTAAGCTGATGAAAATCGAGGACTATTACTGGTGGAAAGATCGGTTTACCGATTTCGTGCGTTTTAATGACATGCGCATGTGGGTGTGTATCGACGAAGGATATATTCCACCAGTTTCTGAAGTTGAAGGCCGTCAGAAAGTCTTATCATACCAAATGATGAAGGAGGATGATAAGAAATTGTATGACGATGAAAACAAAGCTTTCTCGAAAATCCGAATGGCTTTGCCTCAGGATATACTGCACACATTTAGGACTCAAAAGACGTCGAAGGAACTTTGGGAGTCTCTGGAGAAGAGGTGTGAGGGTAATCCTAGGGTTCGTAGAAAGCGTACAGATCTGTTGAAACAACAGTTTGCAATTTTCAAGGCGTTAAAGGATGAACAGCTGGATGATATCATCACCCGGTTCTATCATCTATTGACGGAACTTGAAAGTCACGGGATTGAGTATACTGACACCGACAAGAACAACAAGCTTCTTGATGCCTTACCAGCCAAATGGGCTATGTATGTGGCAATGATCAAGCTGAATGAAGACAAGTATTATACTCAATCTCTGCATGATATTGTGGGAACGTTGCGGGCATATCACTTCGAGCTACTGAAGGCCGAAACTGATTACGAACTAGTCCAGAATCCAGCAATGTATTTTGGAAAGACTACTAAACCTTCAGCGACAGCCGACTTGAAGACTGCTACAGCGTTTTTCACCGGAGAAATGTCGTCACCAGCAGAGACTGATGACACATTGAATCGCGCGTTCTTAGGATTAGGAAGATCGGAAGAACCGCAGCCTCAAGTACAACAGGCATCGACATCTCAGAGTTATTCGAAGATGCGCATGAGCGCAAAATCAGCGGAACAACATTTGAATCTGCTTGCTTCTTTTGTGGCCGCGTACGGGAATTGTGTTCAGGGGAAAATTAACGATCCTGCTCTCTGGGATGACGACTACGATCAGGTCGACCCTGATGATCTTGAGGAGATGGACCTTAAATGGCAACTGGCCATGGTAACCCAACGGGTTAAGAGATTCATCAATAGAACTGGAAGGAATTTGACAATGAACAACAAGGGGATTGGATTTGATAAGTCCAAGGTAAAGTGCTACAACTATCAAGGTCTGGGACACTTTGCCAGAGAATGCCAGAGACCGAAGGTCGAAACATACCAAGGGCAGAGTCAGCATCAGGGACAGTTTCAGAATCAGTCTCAACAACGATACCTTCCAAGTTCATCATCTGGTCAAGCCAATCTAGCTGGTCTACTATCCAATGTCACTTCAGACAGACAGCTAGATGGTACTTATGACTGGAGCTCACATCCAGAGTCAAATGCTCGGGCTTTTATGGCTGAAGTTACGGAGACTGGGTGCGAAGGAGAAGAGTAGACCACAAGGGAAAACAGTCCGATGTGGGTGGAAAAGACGAATGATCAGACAGTTCTTGAGTTTGCTGCTCAGATGGCCAACGTGGAATCTGATAACTCAAAGGTTAGTCTGACTTACTCTCTTTTTCGTGAATTATGTGCGTTGTGTGTTAATTCTAACGATAGGTTAAATCTAGTCTTAGAATCACATAAAACCATAACTGCTCAAAATGAGAATTTAAAAATTGAAAACGCTAGTCTAAACGATATCAAGCAAGATCTTAAAGAAAAGCTTAAGGCTGATGCTCAAGACGTCATAGTTCTAAAAGACAAACTGAGTGAGCAGTGCATTAGGATAGAGCTTATGTATGAGCATGTAGAAGCCTTGACCAAAAACCTAAAAGACAAAGACATTGAGTTAGCTGAAACAAAGGTAAAGGTAGCAGAGGCAAACAGTAAGCTAGAGAAGTTTAGGAATTCAAGCCTAAACCTAGGGAAAGTTTTAGATGCCCAAAGACAGTCTAAAAAGCCCGTAGGTCTAGGATTTCATGAAATTCCTCCACCTTTTAATGCAAACTATGTGCCTCAGCCTCAGGAGAAAACTGATAAATCAGTAGACTTAGAGGACACACCTGAACCTAAATCTGAGCCTATAGTATAAAATACACCTAAGGTGGCTGACACGACCGTCAAGGTTAAGAAAGTCAAATTTGTGACTTCCTCCAGTGAAACACCTGCAGGAAAACATAAAATTGATTGGGCTGATCAGGACGATGAGCCAGTCGCCATAGATGTACAAAAGGACCAAGACGCGAGTGAGACACCTAAGTCTAAGGGAACACATAAGAAGTCCATAGATAAGATGTCTTGCTTCAGATGTCATGAAAAGGGGCATGTTTCTACTCACTGCCCACTTAGGAAAGCCGATGTTACACCTAAGACATTGAACCCAACACCTGTTAAGCCCTCAACCAGTGTGGCGAGCACTAGTAGTTCTCAGAGTACCGAGAAAACTGTGCAGGCCGCACCAAAACCAGTTGTGAAACAAACACCGGTAAAGGTTGGACCAAAGGAAGTGGTTAGGACAAATTCACCGAATCGTGTCATTAATCAACCTAGGTCAGCACCTCAACAAGTCTATAGGAGCACAACACCTAGCAGGTCACACACTCCAGTTAGGTCTCATACGCCAGTTAGACAGTACGCACCGGTAAGAGCTCAAGGATCACAGTCTGAAATGCAATATAATAGGAATTATTCTAGAGTTTCGCAACAAATGCCTACTCAAAGGCAAAGAGTGAATTTAAATCACTCGGCACCACAACAAACTCCTGTTCAACGACCCAAGTCACCTGAAAGGCGAGATGGGTATTTGAAAGAGTTTAAGTATGTGGACGAGAATGGTATAACCAAGTCAGTCATGGCTTGGGTTCCCCGTGATATCTAACCTATTTTCTTTCATGTGCAGGAGATTACCACAGGTCCAAACAACAAGTGGTTCGTCGACAGTGGATGCTCCAGGCACATGACAGGGGAACGAAGTCTTCTTACAGACTTCAAGGGTGGGAATCGGGGGTTTGTATCATTCGCCGGTAACAAAGGAGGAAACATCACGGGTACCGGAGTGGTCACTAATGGGACGATCAGCTTGGACCAAGTTTATCACGTTGATAAACTGGTTCACAATCTCATTAGTGTATCTCAAATCTGCGACAAGAAGAACTCAGTGTTGTTCACGGACACTGAGGCGTTAGTGCTAAAACCGGGATTCAAGATTCCTGAAGAATGGGTATTGATGTGGGCGCCAAGGAAGAATGACTTGTACATGCTAGATATGAACAAGCCGGAGACTTCGATGGGGCCAATCTGTCTGTTATCAAAAGCTTCGGAGACGGAATCGGTACTGTGGCACAGACGCATGGCTCACTTGCACCTAAGGAAGATGAACTACATAACGAAGAATGGACTGGTGCAAGGTGTGCCTCTGAAGAGCTTTCAGTTCGAGGACAAGTTTCTACCGTGCAAGAAAGGCAAACAACATAAGAAGACACACAAGTCCAAGACGCAGAACTCCATAACCTCAACATTCGATTTGTTGCACATGGACCTCTTCGGGCCAATCAACAAAAGGAGTATAGGAGGTAGTTGGTTTTGCTTAGTTATCACTGACGATTACTCACGATTTTCTTGGGTTTTCTTTTTAGGTACAAAGGACGAGACGACTACCAAGCTCATCGGGTTCTTAGACCAAGTGGAGAATTCCTTCGGAACAAGGGTTAAAAGAATACGTAGTAATAATGGGACTGAATTCAAAAACACTGTAATTGGTGTATATTGCCTATCAAAGGGCTTAGTGCATCAATTCAGTGCACCATATGAACCTTAACAAAATGGGGTGGCCGAACGTAAAAATAGGACATTGATTGAGGCTGCAAGGACCATGCTTTCGGATTCAAAGCTTCCTACCATGTTTTGGGGGGAGGCAGTGAATACCGCGTGCCATATTTTAAACCGAGTCCTTACAGTCAAATCTTTGAACAAAACATGTTATGAAATTTTGAATAAACGGCCACCTAATTTAACTGGATTCGAACCGTTTGGGGTACCATGCACTCTTTTACGTACAAAACATCAACGGAAGTTTGGTGAAAAGGCTGACGAAGGATACTTCCTAGGTTATGTGCCGAACTCACCAAACAAACGGGTTTTTAACAAAACAAATGGTACAGTGGAGATTGTGTATAACATTGAAGTCACAAGTTATACACATGAACCCCAAACTGGTCCGGAATGGATATTTGACTATGATAAATTATTTGAGTCATTTAACATTCCTTTGGATGATAATGCAGGTACAATCGAAAAGGACATGGCGACGTTGCATCTGAATGACGATGGCCATACCTTTCCGAGGACTACGTATGAATCCACATCCGAGCCTACTGCGACAGTAGATGGATCTCCAGAAGTTGCTGATCCAGAAGCACCTACCACTGAGATTCAGACTAAAGCATCAAGTTCCAACCCTGAGGAAAACGTCCATGAGGAGGAAAATGTAGAAGCTGAGCCTGTTCCCCCATTAGGTGAAATAGGATCTAACTTAGGAGATAATCTAAGGGTTGATGAGATAGAGACCTCTAGGATTAACAAGAACCATCCATTAGAAAGCATCATAGGAAATCCTAACGAGGGTGTGAGGACTAGGAGTAGTTTAAATAACAACACTGTGTTGTTGTCGATGATAAATGACTCTGAGGCATATCACACATGTCTCTTTTCATGTTTCATATCGCAAGTAGAGCCTAAGAATGTGCAAATGGCACTTAAGGATAACTCCTGGGTTGAAGCGATGCAGGAAGAACTTTCGCAATTTAGGAAACTAGAAGTGTGGGAGTTAGTTCCATTACCTCGAGGGGAAGTTGCCATAGGAACCAAATGGGTTTTTAAGTGCAAAAGAGACGATCGGGGTATAGTCACGCGCAACAAGGCTAGGCTAGTTGTAAAGGGTTTCAACCAAGAGGAGGGAATCGATTACAACGAGGTTTTTGCACCAGTAGCAAGGCTAGAAGCCATTAGGTTGTTTTTAGCTTTTGCCTCCTTCAAGGGCTTTAAGGTATATCAATTAGACGTTAAGAGTGCTTTCCTGTATGGGAAAGTAAAGGAGTTGGTGTATGTAGAACAACCGCCCGGATTTACAGATCCAAAATATCCTGATAGAGTATATCGCTTAGATAAGGCTCTATATGGATTGCATCAGGCAACTAGGGCATGGTATGAGACGCTATCCAACCATTTATTAGAGAACGGGTTTGAAAGGGGTAGGATAGATAGTACTCTGTTTGTTAAAAGGAAGGGAGAACATTTTATCTTGGTACAAGTGTACGTCGATGATATCATTTTTGGATCATCAGACGAACAGATGTGCAAAGATTTCGAGAAGGTGATGAAGTCGAAATTCGAGATGAGTGCTATGGGAGAGCTAAATTTCTTTTTGGGGTTACAAGTTGACCAGAAGAAGGAAGGGATGTTTATCCATCAGACGAAATATGTCTATGACATATTGGAACGTTTCGGGATGGAAGGAACAAAGTTGACTGCCCATTTCAGCACGCCGATTCAAGTGAATCACAATCTCGGACCGGGTACTGAAAGTGATACCGATGTGGATCCGACTTTATATCGGGCCATGATTGGATCACTTATGTATTTAACTGCTTCAAGACCTGACATTATGTTTGCTGTGTGTATTTGTGCTAGGTTTCAAGCTAATCCGATGGAGATGCATATGAAAGCTGTGAAGCGGATTCTACGATACCTCAAGTCGAAACCGAAGCTGGGACTTTGGTATCACGCGGAGGGAGATCTAGAGTTGGAGGCGTTCACGAATTCTGACTACGGAGGATGCAGCTTGACGCGCAAATCAACAACTGGAGGTTGTCAGTTCCTAGGAGGGAGATTGGTATCCTGGCAATGCAAGAAACAAACATCGATAGCCGTGTCAACGTGCGAGGCCAAGTATGTTGCTGCTGGTAGTTGCTGCTCACAGGTTCTGTGGATACAACAACAATTGCGGGACTACGGTTTGGCTTACACTCAAACTCCCATTAGGATAAACAATCAATCTACAATTGCTATAACTAATAATCCAGTTAAACACAACAAAACAAAGCACATAGACATTAGGCATCATTTTATTCGTGATTGTGCTGAAAAGAACTTAATCAAATTGGTAAAAGTGGCAACAGAAGATAATAATGCTGATTTATTTACCAAAGCATTTGATAAGTCACGGTTTGAATATTTAATTCAACTAAATGAAATGCGCAACCCAGAGTAATTTGGCCTTATCAGTAGTTTATTTCTTTTTATAGTAGTAGTATTTCTTTCTTTTTATAGTAAGTCTGCTAATTTAGGATAGTTTCTATTTTTAGTAAGTTTCTATTTTTAGTAAGTTTCTATTTTTGGTAAGTTTCTATTTTCAGTAAGTTAGTAGGTTATCTTATTTCATTGCTATTTCTTTATGAAAAACAAAAGAAAAAAGAGAGAAAATCATAAAAAAAAAAGAGAATATCAGAAAACGAGTTAAGTCTTAGAAGCATAGGTTCAAAGTGACGAAAATTGGCACAGTCGTTACAAACTCTAGGTGTTTAGGCTGTCACACATAATGCAACTAAATTTTAAGTGTTATACTTTAGTTTAGTTTGATGTGTTGGTAGGCATAATACATATAGGGAGTCTCAAGGCAAATAAAATACTCAAGAAAAAGTCAAACGTGTCACTAACTTAGATGTATGACCAATCGGTCTTAATTTTTATGAACAAGACATACAAACTTTGAGTCTAAATGAGGTATGCAAACTTTCTGGGGATGTATGGCAACATCATATACATCTTAACATCGAAAGAATAGAAATATCATACAAAATTGAGAGTCGAAAACATGTAACTTTGTTGTACGTAAGTACAGACTCGTTGCCTCTGTTTAGATTCGGTTAGCAAGATATGTCGCTTTGTTGTACGTCGGTACAGACCTGTCACCGCTGTCTTGCTAGCTTTAAAAATAAACCTTAAGTCAAACTAAGACACTTTGTTGTATGAAAATACAGACCTGTGTCCGATGTTTGTCTTTTAAAGAAAGTTTGCAAATACCAACAAGTTAGAATCTTTGTCTGTGTGCCTTGATCATAAAAGTATGTCTATGTTTGAGTCACGTAAGATAATTTCATGATAAATAAAAATGCCAAGGGATATTCCAAAATGTAAAATGTTTAAAGGGGTAAAATACCAACAATCGGCTAAATGGGTATTTCACGACAAACAATCAAAGGAATCAAAAATTCCTAAGTGTGAAAGTTTAAGTACTGAAAGTGAGTCTCTGACATCGCTATCTGATTGAACATTTCGTAGACTATACTCATTAAAAAGATTTTGTTTAGTATTTAGCTTAGGTTGTAAATTTTATAAGTATAGCTTAACTTTAAGTTCAATTTTTAAGTCAAAATTTTTATTTTATTTTATTTTATCTTAGTTTATTTTATTTTAGTTTATTTTTATTTTATATTTTTTATTTTATTTTAATTTTTACTTAGGTAAAAGGTCAAAAATTACTGAGGGTGCATTCAAAGTTGGATAAAATAAACACTGCGTGAAAATCATGTGCTTAGGGTAAAAGAGTTGGCATAGTTTATCTTGTTACACAATACCGTTGAAAAGGTTGAAAAAGTTGACGTTTAGTTCAAAATTTTCGAAATTGTTTTCTAAGTGTTGGAGTGTTTCGAGTTTAGGACAGACTCGAAAACTGGGTTTTCGAATCTGTCAGTAGACTCGGATCTGGCCATAGATTCGAAGGTAGGTGGTATATATAGGTTAACAGTGAAGTCATTAACTACTTACTGTTTTCGAATCTATATTCTCGAATCCACTCAGGCGATTTCGAATCTGTTGCTCGAATCTATCGTTTCTCTCATAAACGACAATTTGTCGAGTGTATTGCCAAGGAGTTCGATTCTACTGTTGTATCTAGGTATAATCAACTTGATTGTACAAGATTCATGTAGTTTATACACCATTTTAGGCAAAATCATCGACTTTTTGAAGGTTTAAGGGTCTAACTCGTGTTTTCAAAAATTACAAAGTTTGGACCGATAAATAGTCAAATTAAATGCACCTATCTGTGATTAGTAACTAGTAGCACTAATGAATGTAATTTTCTAAGTCCAAAAAGGTTAAAATCAAGAGATTTGGTGTTTGAGTAGGGTCGGCAGTTCGAATCTGTTCCTGAGGTTTCTCGAATCTGTCATTAGACTCGAGAAGGACACTAGATTCGATTATGTCATCAAACTCGAAAGGGAGACTTATTCGAATCTGTTACATTCGAATCTGTCTTTTACTTGCATTAGTTAATTTAAGTTTTATTAAACTTGTAGAAATTTAATTGTGTTGGTTTTTGTACTTAAACAAGTTCAAAATAAAACAGATTTGAATTTAAACAAATTTATTGATTTTTAACGAATCTCATAGTTTGTTTATTGTGCAGATATGGCTGTACGAGCTTTTGTGCCGAAGCACAATATGGTCCTTCAACCTGACCATCATATCCCTGAGGCGCAGGGATTCAGACAAATGTTTGATTTCCTAGCAGAATCTAGGATTGGTTTTGCTTTGTCCCATAATGTTCAAATTGTTCTACCATATATTCGTCAATTTTATGATCATCTTCAGGTAGACTGCTCTGTCACCCCGACAGTGCTAAGGACAAGAATAGCAGGGCAACCGTTGGTGTTCTCTGCTGGTATGTTGCGACAAGTTCTGCAGCTAGGCTCTCAAGAAGAAGAATCTGGGCCAATCGAGTTTCCTTTGAATATTAGGCAAGCGGCCTTTCAGAGAATGGGTTATAGTCTAGACGTGACGAAGGTTTCGTATATGAAGAGCGGGCTAATCGGCCAATGGAGATTCCTGGCTCATGTCTTTATGGTCTTCTTTGCACCAATGAAAGCCGGTTTTGACTATATGGTCTCGAAGATCCAGTCTAGGATTGTCGCGATAATGTATAATCGACCTTACAGTTTCTCGGAAATGTTTTTCTCCGAATTTGTTCACCAGATCACTGCTCCAGAAAATCAACAATTCCTGCTGTATCCACGGTTCATCATGATGCTTATCAGGCATTTCTTGCCAAATCTGCCTCAATCGAATGAGATTCAAAGCATAGCTGTAATGGATAAGAGGATCTTTGCTGATTGTTCCTCGCACGGAGGAAGATTAGCTGTTCCAGTTGAGCGTCCGTTGTTTGGAGCCATCTTGGATAGGAATTTTGAAGCCTCAGAGATTGCCAACTGGGCAGGGGAAGTTGAAGTTCGAGCCAGGCAGCCTCCACAACAACAACAACAACCACAGCCACCGCGTGCACAAAGGCGAAGACAAAGAACCTCAGCGAGTCAAACTCAGGCGTCTAGGCCTTCTACCAGTCAGCAGCCAGAAATACAAGAAGCAGGGCCTTCGAATGTCCCAAATGAAGCTGAGCAGTTGTGCCAAACTTTAAACGAAATTTGGGAGGCAGGTCCTCATGCTAATGAAGATATCGCTGCAGCATTGGTGGGGGAATTACTTGAGCCTCCTGAGGGAGAAGAAGATGTGTTGAGAGATGTGGACGAATATATGCCAGAGCAGACTGGTATTGATGAGTCATCATCTGCAACCGAATCGGAGGAAATGGAGGAAATTGAAGCAGAAGCTCCAGAATCAATGTCTACTGAACCTCATGTTCAAATTGGAACATATGGATCAAGGTTGGTAGTTAACGAAGAAGCTTCAAGGAGTCGAGTAATAAGAGAGGCTGATGAATCAGATTTTGAAGAAGAAGAGATTGCTCCTTTAGTGACGAGGCAACGGGGATTCATGCAAGGATCATCTTCTGCATCAACAGATCAACTAGAAATTCAGCAAACTCAAAACACTCAACCTCAAGAACCTCAAACCACCTTTTCACCACCACCACCTCAACATGAACCATATATTCCATCACCAATCCTTCCAACTCCGATACAGTCAGTTCCATCAACCTCATCATCATATGCTGACAATCAACGATTTCTGCAGCTTAAAGCTCGTGTTGACTTCCAGAATGTCCATATCTTAAGCATAACTAAGGCAATCGGTGAAATTCAGACGCATAATGCAAATCTCGATAAGGAGAATGCCGATTTGAAAAAGATTGTGGAGAAAGTCCAGGAAGAGAACACAGAGCTAAAATCATTTGTAGCAGATCAGGCCGCAGAGATAAGGACGATGCGCTCCCTAATTGAGCAGTTAATTAAAAATTTACAGGCTCAGGGGGAGACGTCGTGCCGTGATCAGGAAGTACAAAGGCCGAGAGATGATGATGATGAAGACAATCAAGGCAATGATCCCAGCCCTAAAAGTCAGAATGAGCCAGTAGATTTTTCTGGTGCTCAGACTGCTCAATCTCAGGGGGAGCCTAGTCTAGCAGGAGGAGAAGTAGGAGAAGCAAGTTCATCTAAGCCTACAGATTTTGAGATTAGTGAGATGATCGATGCTCTTATGGATCTTGATGATGATCCGATGGATTTAGGTTTTGATTGTGAAGATGAAGAGCTAGAAGAGGGTGAGTTTGTACCTGAAGAGATAGTTGACTGGCAATCAGATGACGAGGTATGTGCTGATGACGATGATGAAGCTGATGAGATCATCGTACAGCAGAATCCTATCACTGATACATACGTGATAGATGGGAATGATATTGTTAACGTAGAAGTAGTGAATGTTGCGTTAAACGTTGAGCCATCAGTAGAGGAACCAGCCAGAGAACTAACAAATGAAGAGAAAAGAAAGTTATGGTTCAAAGCTGAAAACAAGGAGTTAGAGCTTAAAAAGAAAATGAGGGTGCCGGGTACTGGGAAGTTGTCTGCACGCAAATTAAGCTGGTTCTTTGATCGAGAACTGCAACTATTCATAATTAAGAGGAAAGACGGGCTACAGTACCTGAGACGAACACTGAAAGCTTTCAATTCACTGCCAAAGATCGAGATCACAGCGTTAGCATGGAAAGATCTGATTAATATTGGCAATGATCCCTACGCAGACGTAATTGCAAGAATCATAAGAAAAGAGGGAAGATCAAGGAAGTTTGAGCGACTGAATCCAAGGGTTGTAAAAAGAGTAGAAGATCCTTCACGTATTGATCCTCTAACTGGGCGACCTTGGATGAGGATCCATTACAAACCAGAAAGATGTCTTAGGAAGGTGCCTCTCAAGCCTATGCCACAGAATGTCTTGAAGAATCTGCATTGGTGGTATGCTGAGACTGAGACTGGAGAAGCGGTCATGGAGGACTTTGAAGAAAAAGTTATTCTTAGAGTTTACGATCCTCTTCACCTGGTAAACCTTTCTAGAGATGATCTTCATATTTTGCATGCTTGTAAGATTTCTAGTGATGCTCATATGGATAGCGAAGCTAGGAAATATGAGAATGTAGTCAAAGTATGTGTTGAAAAAGGCTTGTATGCTGGAAGTAGTTTGAATAAATAATAAACAAAGTTTTTAATCAAATGTGTGAATTATTAGAAGCTATCGTCAAGGGGGAGTCTGTTGATACATCCTGTGTAACGATATCAGTCTAAGTGATCCTACATTGTGATTCTAGCAAGTGTTGTTATATATGTTTATATATGGTTGATAGTTATTATTGCTTGTGTGTTTGAACTTGATGTAACGTATTACAAGAAGTTCAAACATAAAGATCAAAGATAAAATCAATCATAAGGTAAAAACATAAGTTTCAATACTAAGTTAAGTATGTGAAATACTAGATTCGAATTATATAAGGGTTGACATTCGAATCTGTGATAGATTCGAATGTGGGACTAGATTCGAATGAAGGCAGATTCGAGAGTGTTAGTGAGGGCAAACTCGAATGGGCCTTGGGCCAGATTCGAGTTTGGCCCATAACAGACTCGAATTAGCCTCTATAATTAGGGATAGACTCGAAATATTATCAGACTTTTTGCAGAATTCGTGAGTGATTAAGCAAAAGGCGATCTCGAGTTTATCATCAGTGTTAGTGCCGTTTCGGAGAGAATCAGTTCGTAGGATCGTTCGTGTGTCGTTCGTTCAGCCTCTGATAGTCTCCGTGTTTCGTGTGTGAGAGTTGTTTCCGTCTACCCGTTAAAGAGGATTCCGCACTCGTTGACGGTTTCGCGTCTAGATAGATCTCGTAGTGGTAGACCTTACATAAAAATGCTAGTTTATCAGACTTGTATAGAAATGATACATTGATATTAAGTTTGAAATAAGTGTGAATTTGAACCCGTCTATTCTGTTTAAAACATCAGGTTTTTAGTCAGTAGAATGTAACTTCTACTGAATAAAAACTAAAGTCGATCGTTGAGAGACCAATGTTAGAATAGACGTGTTCACTCAAACACTTATTTTAACTATAACCAATGGTGCAAAGGACATAGAATATTTATTTTGTTTTTGTTTTTAATTTTAGTGAAATGCAAAAATGGAAAATTTTAAAAAATTCAAAATCTTGAAATTAGGATGAAACGAATTTCGGATGAATGATGAAACGAATTTCGGGTGCAAGAGAAATTTGGGTGGAATGATCCGATTTCTGGTGGGATAGAAATTCGTATGGAATGATGCATGAAATTAAAAACTAAGTATGAAATTAAAAAGTTAGGGGGGAGGGGGAACCGAAATTCGGGTGGATCTGATTTCGGATGATGCTAACTATTGTGAACACGTAGTCTTAAACATGAATGTACAAATTTCGGATGGGAACCAAAATTCGTATGGACCGAATTTCGGGTGGTCCGAGACACATACTTAGTTGAATAAAAGGTATAAATGAAGTTATATGGAGTCATCCGATGTTCTGTGAACCATATAGTATATTTTATAAGTTTTCAAAGTGTTTTTCATGTGATCCGAATTTCGGATGGATCACAAATTCGGATGGGTCCATGAACTATAACAATTAATCTGAAATTTAGCATAAGTGGAAGTCACCCGAATTTCGGATGGATCCAAAATTCAGATGTATTCGAGTTCGGTAATTAGGCAAAATAGCAGTTAATGTGTTCTTGCACATGCAAACGGGAATAGTTAAAAAATTTCATAAGAATGCATGAAAATGCAGATCCTAATGCTAAAAGTGATAAGGAACATTTTATGTAACAACACTAACATAAAATGAACTGATTTACTTACCTAAAAATGTAAAAATCAGTGAGTAAAGCCCTTAAAAATTTTGAAAATCTAAAAACCGTGTAATGAAGTTAGAAAGCAAAATAAAGCAATATACATGTTACCTGGTAGTAGATTTGCAAGAAAATGCAAGAAAAAAAGAAGAAAATGATTTGGAATTGAGCTTGAGAGCTTAGAAAATGCTTCATTTTGGGAGGTTTTTGTGCGTCAGCGAGAGAGAGGAAGAAGAAGAGGAGTTTCCTTAAAGAATAAGAAAAGAAATCCCTCCTATTTAAATAGGCGGGTCGGGTCGGATGGTTGGGATCCGCACATTTTACCTTGGAATTGGGCCAAACTCAACCGTTTTAACACACACAAAAAATATTGCGGGCTTAACAAGAAAATAAATTAAAGATAAAAAGAGGCCCAAATAAAAAAATCTTTTTGGATTTTATTTTCAGAATAAATACGAAGGCATAAATAAAGTTAACTAAACTCAACAAATTACCGAAACTTAATATTAATTTAAACACAGAATAAAATCTTTTAATGTGAGACAAGTAAAAAAAATACGAGAAATAATATAAATTTTTTATGTGTTTTTCTGAAAGATTACCTAAAATAAAATTAACCTACGAATAAAATACGAGAACATAAAAACTAAATTAATACTACACATCCTGAATTTACTCCCCCTCAATTAACAAATATCTTTTTAGATTTAATCCCTAGAACCTTTTTATCCTTCGAATACAGACAAACCTGGATATAATCAACGTCCCACTCAACTATTAAAAAGCAACCTCTAGGATCATTAATCATTAAAAATATACATAGATAAAGAAACATTGAACTTAATTTTGTGACACAACCTTCAAAAATTTAAATAACAAATATTTTCTAAATAAAGGAATTTCAAACACTTACATGTCTGAAATAGAATTATTTAGAAAAAATCTGGAATTTAACTAGAAAGTGGATTCAACATGCCGATTTGAGATACTAAGAACGGAAAACGAGGTTTGTCTAAAGCCTTAGTAAAAATATCAGCAACCTGAAATTCTGTGCCTACAAAATAGAGTTCAAATGTTCCTTTTCCTACGTGATCTTTAATGAAATGATACTTGATGTCTATGTGATTCGTTCGTGTGTGCTGCACGGGATTGCAAGAGATAACAATTGCGCTTCTAGAATCACAATATATTGAGATGTTGGTGAGTGAAAATCCATAATGATGTAATTGTGTTCTCATCCACAGCACTTGAGAGCAACAACTTGCAGCTGCTACATACTCAGCCTCTGCTGTGGATGTGGAGACACAGTTCTACTTTTTGGAAGACCAACTCACCGGACGGTCACCGAAAATCTGTATTCCGCCTGAAGTGCTTTTCCTATCAACTCTACAACCTGCAAAATCAGCCTCTGAAAACGTCGTAAGATCAAAATTGGTTCCCTTTGGCTACCATAGACCAAGATCGGGTGTCCCCAAAACATAACAAAAAATGCATTTTACCGCAGTTAGGTGTGATTCTTTTGGGTCGGCCGGAAAGCGAGCACAAATATATGTTGAGAACATTATATCTGGTCTAGTAGCCGTAAGATAGAGTAGAAAATCAATTATCCCTCTGTGAGTTGTATTGTCGACACTTTTCCCTGCAGGATCAGTGTCTACCTTACAGTTTGAAGCCATGGGTGTTGCGATACTCGTGCAAGAGTCTAACTTATACTTCTTGAGAATGTCAAAAGTATATTTCGACTGGTTCACAAATATCCCATTTTCAAGTTGTTTGACTTGTAATCCGAGGAAAAAGTTCATTTCCCCTATCATACTCATCTCTAACCTGGACTCCATTAAGGATGAGAAATCCTTACAAAAATTACGGTTAGTAGATCCATATATAATATCATCGACATATATTTGGACTAGCATTATGTGCTGGCCTTCTATTTTAGTGAACAATGTCGTGTCCACCACACCTTTGCTTAAACCACCAGAGAGAAGAAAGTTTGAAAGACTGTCATACCATGCTCGAGGTGTTTGTTTCAAACCATAGAGGGCTTTATCTAGCACATAAACATGGTCTGGTTTATGTGCATAAAAAAATCCTTGTGGTTGTTCAACATACACCTCTTCGTTGATTTCACCGTTCAAGAAAGTTGTCTTGACGTCTATTTGGTACACCTTGAAGTCTTTGTGTGCCGCGTACGCCAAGAAAAAACTGATTGCTTCAATCCGTGCAACTGGAGCAATGGTCTCGTCATAATCAATTCCTTCTTGTTGTCGGTTGTCTTTGGCGACAAGTCTTGCTTTATTTCTTATCACGTTGCCATTTTCGTCTTATTTATTCTTAAAGATCCACTTTGTTCCGATTATGGTTCGGTCCTTTGGTAGGGGAACTAACCGCCATACTCTGAGCTGTTCGAACTGGTTGAGTTCTTCTTGCATTGCTACAGTCCAGTCTGGGTCTTTTAAAGCTTCATCCACATGAGCAGGCTCTATCATATCAAGGAAAGACGCAGAGAGACATTCATTAGCAGATGCCCTTCACATTTGGACCCCGATAGAGAAATCATCAATGATTTGATCGGTTGGGTGACTCCGGGTCCATTTCGTCTTGTGTGAAAGGGGTGAACGTGATGAAAATTCTGTGGTGAGTGTGGGGATGGATGAAGAGTTATGGTCGATGGTTTCGAATGAAGGCACTACGGGTTCCGGTTTAGGTTCGACTTGAACTTCTAGAGGTATAATGTTTGGAACTATGTGTGAGGGCATTAGAGAAGTGGATCCAACTTGAGGTGTGTCTGTAGATGAAGTGGATGGTGGAGGTGATAGAGTGAAAGACGAATGGATTGATGTAATGTTTGGTGGATCGGATGATGTATGTTGAGCAATTGAATCTTTGAAGGATGTGTTAACTACAGAAGAAGAAATAGGAGAAGGATTAGTACTAGAACCAAAAAAATTCAACATAAAAAGGATCAAATATGTTAACTAAGTCAGAAGAACAAAAAGAAGAAGATTGAGATGAATCTCCAGGCATTGGTGTAATGTGTGGTCTTGATTGGTCAACTTCTGGAGCCAGTTCAGCCATTTCATCGAATGTGACATGCACACTCTCATTGACTGTCTTGGATCGAGTGTTGAATGTGCGATATGCCTTCGAATTGGACGAGTATCCAATGAAGATCGCTTCATCCGCCTTCTCGTTGAACATCCCGAGGTTGTCCTTGTCGTTTAGCAGGTAGCACCGACAACCAAACACTCGTAATTACTTGATATAAGAAACTTTATTCAAAAAAAGTTGGTAATGAGTTTTATTAAAGAGCTTATGGATTATGGAGTGATTTTGCGTGTAGCCAGCTGTTGACACGACTTCGGCCCACAATAACGAAGGTAGCTTTAAGTAGGTCAGCATTGTGTGTGCGGTTTCCACGAGGGTATGGTTACGCCTCTCAACGATTCCATTCTGTTGAGGTATTCTAGCAGCTGAAAACTAATGGTGAATACCTTAGAGGATCGAAGGAAGCTCTCAACTACCGAGTATTTGAATTTCGTACCATTGTCAGATCAGATTGATTGTACAAACCGCTGCTATTGGGTTTCGACTCTCTTAATGAAGTCTATGATTTATTGAGCTGTCTCATCCTTGGATCGCAAGAATATAACCCAGGTATATCGCGAATAGTCGTCAACAATAAATATTAAGCACAAAAAGGCCTCAATCAAACATGTTCTATATCATAGGGGGAGATTATAAATGAAACATGTTTGATGCACTTGAAGGTATAATTTAAGGTCATATTAATGCCTTATTGAAACCTGAAAAGTAATTTGCAATATAAGTCAAAGCTGCTTACCCTGTTACATTAGTTGTAACTTAGGCAGATTGCCTCAAGCTGTCCTATTCTGTTGGACAAGATGGACATAAACTGTCTACGATGCTGATGCCTGTTGAGCAGCTTGGACCAAAACAAGTGTTTTGTTCTTTGTGAACAGGTTATACACATTGTGGAATTTGTTTCCATGTCATCATGTAAAGTGTTGGACATAAAGCTCAGTCTACAAGTCAAAGACTAAGTGGAAAATCAGAAGCTACTTACACTGCCCAAGCTGTTCTGATACATGAAGTCAAAGTGGATATTTGAAATGGGTGACAGACCATTTTTTATATCAAAATGGCTATAAAAGAAGAGGAAAGTATTAAAGTTGATATTCCTCTTTAAGTTAAATCAAACTGCAACAGAGACAAAATGAAAAACACAATGATTCTGTTACAAAGGGACAAATGTTGTTTTGATAGAATGTGCAGAAAAGGTATCTTGTCTTTTTGCAAAGGCACTCCACTATCTCTACATCTAATGAGGAAGGTTCACCAATATCATCAGAGAGAATATAAAAGGAATCTTCTAAGGAATGTGACAGAACCAAGAGTGAGATATTCAGAACGTGCAAAGAATTGTGTTTTCATGCATGCAAAGTCTGCTTAGAAAAGAATAGTCGAGTGTGTCCAAGTTGTTCTTGTTCAAGCTGTCAGTCTGTCTTGTAAAATCCGTGAGTACATCTTAGTGAGTGAATTCATCGTAACTAGTCTGAGTGTGTCTTCGATTAGTTGTCTATATGTTGTTCTATCATCTCAGTTTGAACCCTTTCGCAGTTCAAACCTGTTTGTGATTAACATTTGTTGATATATACGTACAAACATTGAGATAAGTGTGCTGAAATTTTAAATAGTTGTATTCAGCCCTCCCCCCTCTATAGTTTACAACAACATACTTAGGAAACCTTTTGGGACCTACAACTGGTATCAGAGCATTTCAGAGTGTGTCTTAACTCTAGATCTCTCACTACTCCCTATTTCCCACCATGGACAACTGTGCTACCAGTTCCTATTCTTTCTATGACAATGGGTCAATGGCAAAACCTCCTACGTTCAATCATGAGAACTTATCTGACTGGAAGTGCATAATAATGCTCTATTTAGAAAATCTGAATGTACAACCACCAGAGATAGTGATGGAAGGTGCCTATGTGTCAAATTCTGTCACTACTGTAACTCTTGCTGCTAAAGGAGTTGTTCCTGAAGTCAGGAGTATTAAGAAGGAAAAAGCTTAATGTTCTGATGAAGGAAAAAAGGCTAGTTGCTCTTGATGAAAAAGCCAGGAACAACCTTCTTATTTTTCTACCTAATGATGTGTTCAAACAGGTTGAGAAAATGAAGACTGCAAAGGAAATGTTGGTTACTTTGTGTACCGTCTATGATGGTCCCACTATCACATTGGATAATAGGATCAACAATCTTGTTAGACAATATGAGTTGTTCTTTGCAAAGCCAAAGGAGACCCTCACTGAAACCTATACCAGGTTCACTGCCTTGATAAATTATCTCAAAGTTGTTGGGATCACTAAAGACAGGTTAACTTTTGTGAACAAGTTTCTAGACATACTACATGTGTAATGGAATTACTTCTCTACTATCCTCAGAAACTCAGGTACCATTAGAGGCATGAATCTTGTAAATGATTATGGATCCTTGTTAAATGATGAATAATCAAGGCAACAGAAAAGAAATTCCTTGGAGATGTCCAAAAGTGGTGCACCTTAGTGGCCAACATGAGACAACGTGTTAGTCAGGTGTGTGATGTGTTCACACAAGCTGATGAACAAGCTGATGATGAAATGGAGGAGATGTCTGAAGAAGAGAACTGTGAAGATCTTACTGAGTTTGATGATGAGCAAATGACTGTCATGCTTGTGAGAATATTCAATAAGAAGAGGTTTGGTGGTAAGATGTTGCAAAAGAAATCAGGGGCCATCAAGAAGAAGGCATTTGACAAAACTAAGGTTGAATGCTTTAAATGTGGCGAAACAGGCCATATAGCTGCTGACTGTGTGTCTAAAGTTGTTGGCTCTTCCTCCAAACCATATAAGATAAACAAAGACGATGGCTACAGGGTTAAGCACCAAATGGCCATGGCTAAGCTGAAAAAGTTGGAAGACTCAGTGGCTTCCAACAAACAGAAGGGACTTATGGCAGAAACTTGTGACTGGGAGGAGTCTGATTCATCATCTGATTAAGAGGACAACAACTGTCAGATGGCCAACGCTGATGTCCCCTCAACAAGTAACTTCGAACAGGATCTGGCTGAAGCTGAAGCTGTCAGCACTTTAGAGAATTGGAATCCAACCATGATGTATAAGGTACAAAACTTTAAGGATTACAGTTCTGAAGAAAAGGTCAAAATGTTTGATTATTTACTTGTTGATTTAAAAGCTGCTGTTGAGAAGCATGATGCTTTGAAGTCTGAAATCTCTAAGCTAAAATCTGATCTTGAAACAAAAACTAATGAACTGAGTAGTTTTCATAAGTTGAAAACTGAACTTGATGAATGAAAACAAATCAATATCATTTTATTAGAAGAAAAGAGAGAAACGGACTCAAAGCATGCTAAGCTTCAAAAGATTGTTGACTCTTTGTGCCATTCAGCTAAGAGAGTCTAACCAATGTATCAATCAGCAGATTCCTGCTCAAATCCAACCCTATCTTGGAGGAGATCTTGACACACCAGCTTCTATTGATGAGATTAATTATCTAGAATAAGACTTATCCACTCTTGGTGAGCTTCCAAGTACTTTTATCCAAAAAGTAAATGGAAAACTAGTCTCAACAAACAGGTTTGTCAGGCCTCAAAACACTGACAGTTTATGTAAAAAGGCTACAAAGGCTGATGATGATGGAATGTGTTCTCCATCAAATGAGCCTGTTAAGTGCCTAGCAAGTTCACATAGACAAAAGAAGGGAAAACAAGTTAAAACTACAGCTTTGGTCATTAAACCTGTCAACCAGACAAGTTCTAGATCTAAAGATGATGGCAAGAAACCTGTTAATTTTTTTAATGCTGAACATTTTGAGAAAAAGTTTTCAAAAGGAAAGCAGTCTGCTTTCAACAGGGGTAAGTCTCATGTTGAAAGCAAATCTGCTGTGATTTCAAATAATTTTTCAAATCATAGTGGAAAACTGGTTATAAATGAAGGAAAATCTTTTGCTAAAACCAGAAGTAATGACCATCTTGATTGGCAACAATCATCACATCTCAGTAAAGGCAAAGGCAAAGGCAAAGGCAAAGCCATTGCTCAACCTGAGAAAGCTAGGAATAAGTTTCCCAAACCTGTGGAAAGACAAAAGACAATCAAATTACTTGTGTTTGATCTCTGCCCTCCCAAAAATAGGAAAGAGGACACAGGCAAAACTGTTGTTGTACCTTCCACCCAGCGGTTGGTTCTTTAAAACAAGTGACACTTTGCTAAAACCTATTGAGAAAACCAACAAAGATAAACCAGAATGTGTTTCTGGGACTACTTCTTCCAAAAAGTCTAAAAAGGGAAAATGTTACAAATGTGAGAAGAAAACTCATATGGCCAAAGACTGTCCTGAAACGGAGGACATAAGGCCAGCTGACACTCCTAGCTTCAACATTGCAAAAACCAGCAGTGTTGGAAGTAACATTGTCATTGAGAAGAGTATCTCGGCTGATACAATCCAAATTGGGAATATTAGTGTAGATCTTTGTGGTTTATAAACAAATGTTGATGAAGAAGGAAAACTCATTCTTATGATGTGTTCCCCTAAAAACTAATATTTCCTCATGTCACACTGCAGGTTAAACAACCAAGCCAGGTTTGGTACTTGGACAGTGGTAGCTCAGGCCACATGACAGGTTGCAAAGATTTGCTGAGTGATCTCAAGCCTGAAAAAGGCCCAAAGGTCACCTTTGGTGACAATGTCTAGGGATCCACATGAGGATATGGAACCCTTCGAGCTGGTGCTGCAATATTCAACAGAGTAGCCTATGTTCTGGGCTGAAACATAATCTTGTTAGCATTAGTCAACTCTGTGATGTTGGCTACAAGGTTAACTTTGATGTGCACCTGGGTACATATTGGATTCTCATGGCAAGGATGTGTTGTGTGCATAAAGAAAGAACTGAAACCTGTTTCGTCTCAAGAAGCAATACATACCTTAATTGGTTGTGGCATAAAATGCTATCACACCTAAACTTTAAGAACATCAACAAACTCTGTAAGAAAGAGTTAGTAACAGGTTTCCCTTATATGACTTTGGTTAAGGATAAACTCTGCACAGCTTGTGAGAAAGGCAAGCAGAGAAAAACATCTTTAAAATCTAAGCATAATTTTTCTATTGATACTCCTCTCTTCTTAATTCACATGGACTTGTTTGGACCTGTCAGTGTCTCAAGTCTAGGAGGTAGAAGATACACTCTAGTAATGGTTGATGAGTTCTCCAGGTTTACATGGGTGATCTTCCTAAAGACCAAAGGAGAGGCTGCAAGAGAGATTATTGGAAACATAAAGAAGATGAAAGTTTTGAACTCTGCCCAAGTCAAGCAGCTTAGAAGTGATGATGGTACTGATTTCAGAAACAGTACTCATGTGGAATTTTGTGAGGAAAGAAGGATCTCTTAAAACTTTTCAGCCGTAAGAACTCCAAAACAAAATTGAGTTGCTGAAAGGAGGAACAGAACCCCATTGAAGCTGCTAGAACCATGATGTGTGCATAAGGTTTGCCTTCAATATTCTGGGCTGAAGCTGTCAATACTGCCTGCTTCACTCAAAACAGATCCTTAGTGGTGAAAAGGTTCAATGTAAGGTCTGAACTCCACGGATCTATCTTGACGCGACACCTTCCAACGAGTGTGGAATCCTCATTTAGTGGCTTGACGGATATATCACGCACACCGAAACACGGAGACTACCACGGTGATAGACGAACAACTTAGAACACCCCGACACGATGATTCTCTCCGAACAAACCTCTCTGATTGCAATGAAGTTCGAGATCGCCTTCTGCTAATCGTCTGACCAATTCTGCAAAAGTCTAATAATTAATCGAATTAACCCTTAATTATATTGACAGATTCGAGTTTGTCTAGGACAAATTCGAATCTGGCACAATCCCTTATTCGAACTTGTCCTCCTAGACAAATTCGAGTCTATACCTAAAGTCGAACCTCATCATTCAAACTTATGTTTGAACTTATGTTTTATCTTATGTTTGAATTTATCTTTTAACTTTATGTTTGAACTTCTTGTAATACATTACCCCAAGTTCAAACATACAAACAATCAATGTCAAGCACACATAATCAAACATATATCAAACACTTGTTAATATCTAATATCAAGTAAATATACTTACACAAAATGCTATCTAAACTTAGACTGCTATCGTCACACAGGATGTACTAACAGACTCCCCCTTGACGATAGCTTCTAACTTATTACATTTTGTCTAATTACTTGAACCATATAGACTACTACTTGTATATAAACCTATATCTACACATACTCTAACTATCTTCTGGAATTTCCTAGCTTCAGATCACCATCCTTCGTGAAAGAAGATAGACTGATCGTGTAGCTTCTTTAGGTCATCCTTGGATAGGTTTATTAGATGTAATGGATCATACACTCGCAAAATAACTTTGTCTTCTGTGTCTTCCATAACAGCTTCTGCAGTATCGTTATCTACATACCACCACTTCATGTTACTTAGAAAATATTGTGGCATCGATTTCATAGGCACCTTCTTTAAACACTTTAAAGGCTTATACACCATTCTAGCCCATGGCCTTCCTGTATGTGGATCTATCCTTGATTCATCTTCTATTCTCTTTCCCGTCCTTGGCTTGAGTCTTTCAAACTTTCCGGATCGGCCCTCCTTTCTGATTATCTTGGCTATAACCTCAACACAAGGATCCTCACCGATATTGATTAACTCTTTCCATGCTAACTCCTTCACTTCTACCTTCGGCAATGTGTTAAACACTTTAAGCGAACGTCTCAGGTACTGGAGTCCATCTCTCATCTTTAGAATGAATAGCTGCAGTTCTCTGTCGAAGAACCAACTTATAAATCCACCTGAAAGATTCTCGGAGCCTGGAACTCTCATTCTCCTCTTCATCTTAGGCTCTGCTCACTTCTCTTCCTTTCGGAACCATAGATTTAACAGTTCAGCCCTAGATGGTTCTCTCTCAGCTTCCTCTAGTTCAGAGTCTTCTACTGAGGCCAACTTGATCTCGTCGATATCAATCACATTGTGCTCACTCTGCACGTATAACTCTGTGATAGGTTGTGAATTTACGATCACCTCATCAACATTATCGTCTTCATCTTCTATCACCTCATCATCAGACTTCCAATCCACTATTTCTTCAGGAACAAACTCTCCTTCTTTCAATTCTTCAATATGTAAGGTCTTGACACTACGGATCTATCTCGACGCGACACCGTCCAACGACTGCGGAATCCTCGTTAGCGGCTGGACGGTAAGATAACACTCACGGGAACACGGAGACTACCATGGTGTTATACGCACGACTACGAACGCACCTACATGATGATTCTCTCCGAAAACACTCTCTAATTACTAGTAAACTCGAGATCGTCTTTGCTTAATCACTCTCTAAAATTCTGCAAAGTCTGATAATTATTCAAGTTAATCCTTAATTATACTGACCAATTCAAGTTTGTCTTAGGTTCGAAGGGCCTATTCGAATTTGTCCACTTGACAAATTCGAATTTACCTATAAGTACAAATTCGAATTTACATTAAATTCGAATTTCAACTATGATACTTCAATTTGAACTTATGTTTTAACTTATGTTTGAATATATCTTTGAACTTTATGTTTGAACTTCTTGTAATACGTTACACCAAGTTCAAACATACAATCAATCAATATCAAACACACATAAACACATATGTCAAACACTATTCAATATTCAATACCAAGTTACTTGAGTTACACAAAATGCTAACAAAACTTAGACTGCTATCGTCACACAGAGTGTACTAACAGACTCCCCCTTGACTTTAACTTCTAACTATTTACATTTTGTCTAACTACTTGAACTATATTAACTACTACCTGCATATAAGCCTATAGATAGAAACTCTAACTATTTTTTGGAATTTCCTAGCCTCGGATCTCCAACCTTCATGAAAGAAGATAGGCTGATCGTGTAGCTTTCGTAGGTCATCCTTAGATAGATTTATAAGGTCCAACGGATCATACACTCGCAAAATGACTTTGTCTTCTGTATCTTCCATGACTGCTTCAGCTGTATCATTGTCTATACACCACCATTTCATGCTTCTAAGAACGTCCTGTGGCATAGACTTCATTGGTACCTTCTTCAAGCATCTAAACGGTTTGTAAACCATTTTAGCCCACGGCTTACCAGAATGAGGATCTATCCTTGACTCATCCTCAACTCTCTTTCCTGACCTCGGCTTGAGTCTTTCAACCTTTCCAGATCTACCCTCTCTTCTGATTATCTTTGCCATCACTTCAGCATAAGGGTCATCTCCAATGTTGATCAACTCTTTCCAAGCTAACTCCTTCACTTCAACCTTAGGCAGTGTATTGAACACTTTCAGTGTTCGCCTCAAGTATTGAAGGCTAACTCTTCTTTTTAGTATAAAAAGCTGCAATTCTCTGTCGAAGAACCAACTGAGTATTCCACCTGAGAGATTTTGGGAGTTTGCAACTCTCATCTTCTTCTTCATCTTTGGCTCTGCTTTCTTTTCTTCCTTACGTTACCAAAGGTTTAACAGTTCAGCTCTGCTTGGCTCTTTTTCAGCTTCCTCCAGTTCTGAATCGTCCACAAAGGCCAATTTAATTTCATCTATATCGATTACATTCTGATGGTTATGCACATATTGTTCTGTTATGGATTGTGAATGAATGATTACTTCATCTATGTTCATCTTCATCTTCCACGACCTCCTCATCAGATTTCCAATCAACTACATCTTCTGGTACGAATTCCCCTTCCTCCAATTCCTCCATCTCTTCCTCAAAATCAAACTCCATTACTTCTTCCTCGATATCTTTCAGCGCGTCTATCATTTCGCTCTCGAAAGTCCTTGAGGAACCAGCTTGACCACCTTCACCTTCAACACTAGTCTGACTTGGCTCCCCCTGAAGGTCAGTATGTTGAGCAGCAGAAAAATCTACTGGCTCACTCTCTTTAGGCGCATCGGGATCATTTCCTTCGTCATCATCTCTCCTCAATATCTCAGCATCCCTGCAACTATTCTCCCCCTGAGCCTTTAGGTTTTTCATTAATTGCTCAATCAGGGATCGCAAAGTGTGGATCTCGGCAGCCTGGTCGGCGACAAACGTCTTCAGCTCAAGATTTTCCTTATCTATATTCGCATTGTGTGCTTGAAGTTCACCGACCGCTTTCGTAAGCTGGAATATTTGGACTTGTTGGAAATCAACCTTGCTTCTGAGCTCAGAAAACCGTTGATTGTCAATGAAGGTGGATGAGGTTGATGGTATGGATGCGATAGGTGACGTGGTGATCGGTGGTGGGATTGAAGATTGAACAGGTGGTGTGGTGGTGGTGGAATGGCTGTTTGAGCTGATGGCTGAGCTGTTCGAATTTCTGGCTCAGAAACAAAGGCCGATGAAGCTCCCTGCATAAAGCGATGCCTTTTGGCCCTATGCCTAGGCACCAAAGTGTAACATCCTCAGATTTTAGTTATTGTGATTGAGGTTTAATCAGTTAAATTGTTGAATTATGTAAGTTAAGTTGGTACTGATTTTGGATGAATTATAAAGTGGGTTGTTCTATTTAGAAATTAAGAAATTTCAATTTATTCAAGTAAATAAAATTACTAATAAATGTTAAGGAAAATAAAATAAAGATAGAATTCTTTATTTTATAAAAATCAGTATTTAATGGAACCCGATAAGTGGAGGGGCTAGATGTGTCAAAGATTTGAAATGACATAAAAGACTCAAAAGTCTCTCATTTTAGTCATTCCTCTCTCTCTCTAAAACCTCTATCTCTCTCTCGGCTCTCTCTCTCTCTCTCTCTCTCTCTCTCTCTCTCTACAATCAAAGATAATCAAAGATCATCAAATTGTGATTTTGGAAGCTAAAATTTTGGAATCAAGTAGCAAAGAAGGATTCATTAACACTGCAAGCAACGATTAGAGGTAAGAAATCCTTTAAATTTGAATTTGGGAACCTCTTTGGTTCGGTTCTTATGAATTTTGAATTTGTAGATTTGAGTTGCAAACATGAATGCATGTGTGATATTATTGTGGATTAGCTTCAATCTAGTGTTTATGAAGCTACATGTTAAATTTCAGCTTCTGATTCAACCCGAAAGTATGATTTTTAGAATTTAAGTGTGTGCTATGTATGTATATTCGAAAGATGAACAAAAATGGTCAAATAGGACTTAAAATTGGTAAATAAATGTGTTAATATTAGTGTTAAAATAGTTGAAATTAAGTGTATTCTTGTTGACATAATTTATTTCATGCAAGGAAATAAGTATTAAAATGACTTGGATTTCAAATCTGGAAAATATTTAAATCTAGAACAAGTTCGAATGGTCCAAGGTTCTGATATGTTCGAACTTATAATGACTTCGAATTTAGCATACTTCGAATTTAGTATATTTCGAATTTAGCACAATTCGAACTTGAGCATGGTCTGAAGTTCAGGCATCCAAAATAGAAATAAATTGTAAGTGTTGGAATCTGGATGGGGTCCGAATTCGGATGTGGTCCGAAATTGACAAATAGGATTCGAACTTAACATGGTTCGAACTTATGATGGGGTTCGAACTTAATCTTTCAAATTTGTATGGTTCGAACTTGATATGGTTCGAATTTAATGATTCGAATTTGAGGGAACCGAATTAAACTAGGGTCCGAATTCGGGTGGGTTCCGAATTCGGACATGGATCCGAATTTCGGGTCAAATGTTGCAAAATTATAAAAATTTGGTTTTACGAAATTCAACAGACATTGACACGATGTGTTGTTACAACTGACTTACAGGTCCCTTGTGGTGTTGTTTAACCCACAGTCGGGTACTTTGTGGATCCGGTTGAAAGCCCGAGGAGAAATAAGATTGATTAAAGTTTAATAACACACCCACTGTGAGTACATATGATTTCGCATGTTTATATTTGTTTTATGTTAGCTATTGCCTGCTGAGACATGTTGTTTCATATTCGTATGGAATTCTACTAACTTGCGTAGATTTAGATGCACATTCATACTTGTTGTATGTCCGTTCGTTTGTTGTGCATCTAACGATGGAGCGGTGGGTCGCATCTGTTGCTTCGATGTTAATGCGCTATATGACCCGGAGCTGATCCCTCCAAGGTTCTGGTAGGCAGTATGTCATCCCCGATGTTATGTCTGTCTCAGATGGTTGGTTTAATGCCGAGCTTTGGGCTCGAAGGAGCTGCGGCTCTTCTTCCGTACTTGGTGTATGAAGAGGGTATACGATGTTTGTCATCGGTGTTACTCTTGGGGCTTCATAAAGATTTATAAAATGCGTAAATCTGTGTATTCACTAAGCATTCGCTTACCCCTCAGTTGTTTTATTTTTACAGGAAAGGGAAAATCTACTACCGGACCTTCTAGTTAGGTCGTATGTGAAGTTTTGAAAGATATCTGCTAATCAATCAGTAATTATGCTGTGGGACAAATGTTGTAATATGTTTGGGATGATTGAAATAAACTTTTGAGTATGTAGACTTAGTATTGAAACCTTGTAGCACCGTAGGGTGTCTGACAATGTTGTATTATTTTTGTTTTATGTATTTTAATGCTTCCGCACTATAATTTAAGGATTCAGATCATTACGTAAAAATAATTGTGGTGTATAATCTTGGGTGTTATGTAATTGTGGTTAAATGTGGCAAGGGTGTCACAACGAGATGGTATCAGAGCAGTAGTTTGAGATTCAAGTGTCCGTGAGGTCTTGGTCTCAAACATTAAGTGATGATATGTAGTGGTTTAAGTAATGATCTGAACTAAGATAGGTTACGATCTAGTAATTATAGGAGATTGACTATCGTACGGGACAATTGGGTGGTGTCTTTAAATAAATGACATGTTACGAAACAAGTTATATATTTTATATTTCAGAACATGTCTGGAGGAGGAATGACACCTGAAGAAACAAGGGAATGATGCTAGCCATGATGGCTGAGCAGAACAAGATGATTCAAGATCAGTTTCGGGCTCGAGATGAGGCCGAAGCTAAGAGAAGAGAGGATAAGAGAAAGAATAAGGAAAAAGAGGGGGGCAACGATGATAATCAAGATGACAACACTGGGTCATCTAACAAACCTAAAGGTTGTCGGTTTAAGGATTTCAAGGGAAATGGTGCTGTGGAGTTAATGGATTGGGGGACGCTGTTGCCGCACTTGAATGGATAACGTCAACCGAACGGACATTCCGAATCAGCGATTGTGCTGAGAAGGACATGGTTCGGTATGCTACCGCTATGTTCACCAATGATGCAATTATGTGGTGGAACGCTATGGTGAACGCTTTGACATCGGAGAAGGTTTTTGTGATGACTTGGGCTGAGTTCACGGACTTATTCACTCAGCAGTACTGTCCGGTTGATGAGCGCCAAAGACTGGAGGCAAAATTTATGACATTAATGCAGGGGACTAAGACTGTGTCTCAGTCTGCTGTGGAGTTCACGAGACTGAGTCTGTTTGCGCCTCATCAAGTTGATACTGAAGAAAGGAAGGTGACCAGATTTGAGGCTGGTTTGGATATTGAGATCAGAAGGGTCATGAGCAACGTCCGCTACCCTACATTTGTTGGCCTGTTAGAGGCTGCCAGAAATGTAGAGCAAATTCTAATCATGTCGGGTTACTCAATTGGGTCTGCTGCTGCTTCCACTAACCCAACACAACCGTCACCGCCGAAGCGCCAGCGTGAGGGAGGATACTCGGGATCTTCACGCTCATCACAGTATTCGCCTCAGCAGTCTTATCGACGATCATCTGGGTCTTCTGGTCGTGCTCGTGCCTATTCCATCAACACCGACCCGCGATATTGTAATAGGTGTCACTTGGAACACTTCGGCAAGTGCACTAATGGGCGTGCTTGCTTTTGCTGTGGAGAGTTGGGCCAATTTTAGAGTGAGTGCCCAAGGAAAGGTGATGCTTGCCATAAGTGTGGTGTATGGGGGCATTAGAGTAGGAAATGCAGAAAGAATGATCCAGCTGCTGCTGCTCCATCATCGACCCGATCATCTGGTGGATCTAGTGGTGGTTCAGTCAACCGCCAGAACCAGCCACAAAGGCACCGGCTCGTGCTTTTCAGATAACGGCAGAGGAGGCTAGGGAAACCCCGGAAGTGGTTACGGGTACGTTTATTGTAAATTCTTTGCCTGCACGAGTTCTTTTTGATTCGGGTGCCAACCGGTCTTTTGTGTCTACTACTTTTGCACAACGACTTGCTATGTCACTGTCTAGATTATCTGTCATACTTGACATTGAAACTGCTAGCAACACTCTAGTCAAAGTCGATCACGTATACCGTAACTGCACTTTAGTAATTGAAGATGTAGTCTTCAATTTGGACCTGATTCCGATAGCATTCAGTGAGTTTGATGTGATTATCGGAATGGACTGGTTGATCAAAAATGAAGCCCATATAGTATGTAAAAAGCGTATGATAAAGATAACTACTCCGGAGGGACGTGAGATTTGCATATATGGAGATAGGAGAAGCGGGGATCTGTGTTTGTTGACTATTGCAAAAGCTCGAAAGCTTGTTGCAAAGGGATGTGACGCCTACTTAGCATATGCTATTGATGCTAAGGCTGAGAAAAAGACTGTGGCCGATGTGCCTGTTGTTTCACAATTCTCGGATGTGTTTCCGGAAGACCTGTCTGGCGCGCTGCCTGAGAGACAAGTGGAATTTGGAATTGATCTGATCCCTTGAGCTGCACCGGTAGCTCGTTCTCCGTATCGCCTTGCTCCTACCGAGATGCAAGAGATGATGAAACAACTCCAAAAGTTGTTGGATAAGGGTTTCATTCGACCGAGTTTATCACCGTGGGGAGCTCTTGTTTTGTTTGTTAAGAAGAAAGATGGCACGATGAGGATGTGCATCGATTACCAGGAGCTGAATAAGTTGACAATTAAGAACAAGTATTCGTTGCCGAGGATAGATGACTTGTTTGATCAGCTACACGGAGCTAGTGTATTCTCTAAAATTGATTTGAGGTCGGGATATCACCAACTGAAGGTACGAGAAGAGGATGTGCCTAAGACAGCTCTCAGAACTCGGTATGGGCATTACGAGTTTCTTGTCATGCCTTTTGGATTAACCAACTCCCCGGCTGTATTCGTGGATTTGATGAATAGAGTGTGCAGACCGCTGTTAGATAAATCGGTAATAGTCTTTATTGATGATATTTTGGTGTATTCCAAGACTGAGGCTCAGCATGCTGAACATGTATGGGAACTGTTGGAGTTACTGAGAAAAGAGAAGTTGTATGCCAAATTCTCAAAGTGTGAGTTTTGGCTGCAACAAATTCAGTTTCTTGGACACGTAATTTCTGGAGCTGGGATTTCTGTAGATCCAGCTTGGTCGAAGCCATAAACTTTTGAGTATGTAGACTTAGTATTGAAACCTTGTAGCACCGTAGGATGTCTGACAATGTTGTATTATTTTTGTTTTATGTATTTTAATGCTTCCGCAGTATAATTTAAGCATTCAGATCATTATGTAATAATAATTGTGGTGTATAATCCTCGGTGTTATGTAATTGTGGTTAAATGTGGCAAGGGTGTCACACAAAGGAGTAGTGTCCTCAATCTCAAAATCGGAATCATTCTCATCCGAATCCCTAGACACTCTTCTTTTCTCTGCCTATTGATTTATCACCATTTTTCGGGATCCGTATGTGCTTATTTGGATAGACGGGTCTTCTGTTTCTTTCTCAACCTCAATCTCTTCTACTTCTTCGGATTCAGATTCAGATGTCGACGCAACTTGACCTTCTTCCTCTGGCACATAATCTTCTATCTGACAAAAAATATCATCTTCACCAGCTGGTGGTTCCAGAATATCTCCAATGAGCTCAGTCGTAATCTCCTCATCTGCAAGCGGCCCTTGAGCCCATATTTCTTCCAATGTCTCCACATGTGGCTCAGTTACGGGGGCTACACTTTAAGGACCAGCTTCTTCTGGCTCTTGCACTCTGCTCGTTGAAGGCCTAGTAGCCTGAGTCTGTCTAGCTGAAGGTCTCTGCCTCCTCCTCTGTTGTTGCTGAGGCCTCTGCGTTGCTGTTGCGGCTATTATTGAACTTGAACTTCCCCGGCCTAGTTGGCACCTTCAGGGGCTTGAAAATCCAGATTCACCACAGCACCAAAAAGTGGTGCCTCCACTGGTCTAGCCAATGCACCCCTGTGGGCTTGACAATAAGCAAAAATCCTTTGTCGATTACAGCTACACTTTGAATTTCGGGTAATTGCGGCAGATTCGGCAAAAAATGTCGGATCAACATCATCACGAACCTCGGGTACATCAAAAATCTTTCTATTGCTGGAGCTGTTATCTGGTGAACAAACTCCGCAAAGAACATTTCCGAGTAACTGAACCTCTGTTTATAAACCAACGCAATCATTGGCGATTGAATCTTCGACACAATTTAATCGAAACCTGCTTTCTTCGGAGCGAAGCACACCATGAAGACGTGTGCAAGATATCTCCACTGCAAGATTAACCGCTCTTAATATATGATGCCTTCGCCACATCAAGGCTATACCCCATTCTTATGAACGCAACTTGCCTAACTTCCAATGGAAAGTCTATCGGCCCAGCTTCTTGCTCGGCAGAACCCAGCTACAAAACCCGGCGTAATACATCTGCTGAAAACACGAGAGGTTGTCCAGCGATCCTGGTCCTTAATACTGTCGGAGTGACAGTACAATCGACCTGCAGATGGTCCCAAAATTCCCGAACAAACGACAACACTATCTGGACGTTATGCGAAAGGGCATAAGAAACCCTTGATGCGGCCAAAAAATCCACCATCTGGCGGAATGCCTGAGCTTCAGGCAGCTCACGGTTTGGAGAAATGACCATATTGTGCTTTTGGACAAACACTCTATCCGTCATATCTGCACAATAAAGTATACATTATATTAGAATGATCAAAATAAACATCAAAATAAACATAAACTTGTTTAAATTCGAATTTGTTTTATTTTGAACTTACGTAAGTTCAAAATCCAACACATATGAATATCTACAAGTTTAATTTAAAATTTAGTCAAATATTTTCATTTTAATGGTAAATTCGAATGACATATTCGAAACAACCCTGATTCGAGTTTATTGGTTTCTTCGAGTTTAGTGACAAACTCGAAGCCATGAAAAAACTCGAAATCTCGGTATGTTGATAACAAAACATCAAGATTTAAACCATTTTAAACTTAAAAAAATTACATCCATTAGTCATAATAGGTTCTAGTCTAAGATATTTGTCACTTATTTGATGTTTCACCGGTTCAAACTTTGTTATTTTGAATTACAAAGTTGACACCATTAAAATCTCAAAATCGGTCGATTTTGGCACAAATTGAGTCTAAAACATCCTAAATCTTGTATAATAATGTTGATTATACCTAGATTTGGTATTATGCTTGAACACGAACGGACAAAATTTCGACAAATAGTAGAAAACTCGAAGTCGGCAAAGTCGAAGCTGTAACTCGAAATCTCTCAATATAAACTCGAAGCACTAAATTCGAAGGTAGGTGAACAATGAATGTTCACTGTTGACCTATTTATACTAACCACTTTCGAGTTTGCTTCCTACTTCGACTTTACTGCCAAATTCGAATTCATTGCCAAATTCGAATATACCTTCGATTTTCGCTTAAACTCGAATTTAACTTGAAAATTTTGAAAATTTTGAAAATCTTTGAATTAAATTCAACTTTTTCAACTTTTCCAACTTTTTCTTGTAACAGAACAAACTATGCAAAATTATTTACCCTAAGCACCCGATTTTCACGCAATGTTTATTAATTCAACTAAAATGCAACCTCAGTAAGTTTGACCTTTTTCCTAAATAAAAATAAAAATAAAAATAAAATAAAGTAAAAATAAAATAGAATAAAATAAACTAAAATTAAAATTTTGAACATAAAATTTGAACTTTGACTAATCTACTTTATTTTTTAAAATTTACAACCTATACTTAACACAAATAAAATATTTTTGGCGAGTATAGTCAAAGAAAGGTTCAATCAGATAGCGGTTTCAAATACGCACTATCAGTATTCTAACTTTCACACTTAGGAATTTTTTATTCCTTTTTATTGTTTGTCGTGACACACATTTCTAGCCGATTGTTGGTATTATTTTCCCTTTAAACATGTTACACTTCGGAATATCCCTTGGCCTTTTTATTTTTCAAGAAACTATCCTACGTGACTCACACTTAGACATAGTTTTATGATCAAGGCACACACACAATGATTATAACTTTTTGGTATTGCAGACTTTCTTTAAAAGGCAAACATCGGACACATCTCTGTATTTACATACAACAAAGTGTCTTAGTTTGTCTTAAGGTTTATTTTTAAAGCTAGCCAGACAGCGGTGACAGGTCTGTACCGACGTACAACAAAGCGACTTATCTTGCTAACTCGAGTCAAGCCAGAGGCAACAGGTCTGTACTTACGTACAACAGAGTTACTTGTTTTGACTTTCAACTCAGTATCATGATTTTTCTATTCTTTCCATTTTTAAGATGTATCTGATGTTGCTATACATCCCCAGAAAGTTTGCATACCTCATTTAGAATCAACGTCAGTATGTCTCTAACATAAAAATGAAGACCAATTGGTCATACATCTAAGTTAATGACATGTCTGACTTTTTCTTCAATATTTTATTAGCCTCGAGACTCCCTATATGTATTCTGCCTACCAACATATCAAACTAGATAATGTGTAACACTTAGAATTTTAGGTGCATTATGTGTGAAAGCTTAACACTTAGAGATTGTAAAGACTGTGCTACTTTTCGTCACTTTGAACCTATGTCTTTAAGACTTAACTCAATTTTCTAATATTCTCTTTTTTTTAAATTTGTATGGTTTTCTCTCTTTTTTCTTTTGTTTTTCATAAGTAAGAGTTAAGAAAATAAAATAACCTACAAACTTACTATAAAAGGAAAATATCCTAAGCTACTAAACTTACTATAAAAAGAAATAAAATTTACTGCTATAAAAGGAAATAAAATCTACTAAGGTCAATTTACTCTGGATTTTGCATTCCGTTTAGTTGAATTAAATACTCAAAACGTGACTTATCAAAAGCATTGGTAATTAAATCAGCATTATTATCATCCGTTGCCACTTTTACCAGCTTCATTAAATTCTTTTCAGCACAATCACGTATAAAGCGGTGTCTTATGTCTATGTGCTTGGTTTTATTGTGTTTAACTGGATTATTTGTTATTGCAATTGTTGACTGGTTATCTATCCTAACAGGAGTATGAGTATAAGTCAAACCGTAATCCCGCAATTGTTGTTGTATCCACAAAACATGTGAACAGCAACTACCAGCAGCTACATATTCGGCCTCGCACGTTGACACGGATTCCGAAGCCTGTTTCTTGCATTGCCAGGAAACAAGCCTCCCTCCTAGGAATTGACAACCTCCAGTTGTTGACTTGCGAGTCAAGATGCATCCTCCGTAGTCTGAATCCGTGAATGCCTCCAATTCAAGATCTCCCTCCGCGTGATACCAAAGTCCCAGCTTCGGTTTCGACTTGAGGTATCGTAGAATCCGCTTCGCAGCTTTCATGTGCATATCCTTCGGATTAGCTTGAAACCTAGCACAAATACATACAGCAAACATTATATTAGGTCTTGAAGCAGTTAAATACATGAGTAACCCAATCATGGCCCGATATAACGTCGGATCCACATCGGTATCACTTTCTGTACCCGGTCCGAGATTATGATTCACTTGAATCGGCGTGCTGAAGTGAACTGTCAGCTTTGTTCCTTCCATCCCGAAGCGCTCTAATATGTCGTAGACATACTTCGTTTGATGAATAAACATGCCCTCCTTCCTTTGTTCGACTTGCAAACCCAGAAAGAAGTTTAACTCACCCATTGCACTTATCTCAAACTTTGACTTCATCACCTTCTCAAAATCTGTGCACATCTGCTCGTCTGATGATCCAAAGATGATGTCATCGACGTACACTTGTACCAAGATGAAATGTTCCCCTTTTCGCTTCACGAACAGCGTACTGTCTATTCTCCCTCTTTCAAACCCGTTGTCTAAATGATGATTGGATAGAGTCTCGTACCACGCCCTCGGTGCTTGATTTAATCCACACAAAGCCTTATCTAACCGATATACTCTGTTTGGATATTTCGTATCTGTAAACCCAGGCGGCTGTTCCACATAAACCAATTCCTTCACTTTCCCATAAAGGAAAGCACTCTTAACATCTAGATGATAAACCTTAAAGCCTTTGAAGGAAGCAAAAGCTAGAAACAGTCGGATTGCTTCAAGCCTTGCTACTGGCGCGAACACTTCATTGTAATCGATTCCTTCCTCTTGGTTGAAACCCTTTACCACCAGTCTTGCTTTGTTGCGAGTGACTATACCCCGATCATCTCTTTTGCACTTAAAAACCCATTTGGTTCCTACTGCTATTTCTCCTCGAGGTAACGGAACTAACTCCCACACTTCTAGTTTCCTAAACTGTGATAGTTCTTCCTGAATCTCTTCAACCCAAGAGTGGTATTTTAGTGCCATTTGCACATTTTTCGGCTCTACTTGCGAGATGAAACATGAGTAGAGGCAAGTATGAAAGGCCTCAGAGTCATTGATCATCGACAACAACACTGTGTTGTTATTCAAACTACTCCTAGTCCTCACACCAGCACTAGGATTTCCTATGATACTCTCAATAGGATGATTTTTATTTATCCTAGATGTCTCTATCTCGTCAACCCTAAGATTATCTCCCAAATTTGATCCTATCTCTCATAAAGTGGGTACGACTTCAGACTCCACATTTTCTTCCTCATGGACACTGTCTTCAGAGTTAGAATGTGTTGTCTGATTATCGACTATAGGCACTTCAGAATCATTTTGTTCCGGAGATCTATCTTCAGTTGATGTAGGCTCGGATCTTGATGGAACGGTGGTCCTCGAAAAACTTTGACCCTCATCATTCAAGTTTAATGACGACAAGTCGTGTTCGATTGTACCTTCATTTCCATCCAAAGGAATGTTAAATGACTCAAACAATTTGTCATAATCAAATATCCATTCCGGACCTGTTTGGGGTTCATGTGTATAACTTGTGACTTCAATGTTATACACAATCTCTATTGTACCATTTGATTTATTAAAAACCCTTGTATTTGGTTAATTAGGCACATAACGTAGGAAATAACCTTCGTCAGCCTTTTCACTAAATTTTGGTTGATGTTTCATATTCATTAAAGTACATGGTACCCCAAAAGGTTCGAAGCCAGTTAAGTTTGGTGGCCATTTATTCAAAACTTCATAACAGGTTTTGTTCAATGATTTGACAGTAAGGACCCAGTTTAAAACATGGCATGCGGTATTCACTACCTCCCCCCAAAACATGGTAGGAAGCTTTGAATCCGGAAGCATGGTCCTTGATGCCTCAATCAATGTCCTGTTTTTCTGTTCGGCCACCCCATTTTGTTGTGGCTCATAAGGTGCCTTAAATTGATGCACTTGTCCTTTGATAGGAAATATACACCAATAACCGTGTTATTAAATTCTGTTCCGTTATCACTTCTAATTCGTTTAACCCTCGTTCCGTAAGAATTTTTCACTTGGTCTAAGAACCCGATGAGCTTGGCAGCCGTCTCGTCCTTTGTACCTAAAAAGAAAACCCAAGAAAACGTGAGTAATCGTCAGTAATAACTAAACAGTACCAACTACCACCTATACTCCTTTTGTTGATTGGTCCGAAGAGGTCCATATGCAACAAATCGAATGTGGCAGCAATTGAGTTCTGAGTCTTGGACTTGTGTAATTTCTTGTGTTGTTTTCCCTTCTTGCACGACAGACACTTGTCCTCGAACTGAATACTCTTCATGGGAACACCTTGCACCAATCTATTTTTCGTAATGTTGGTCATTTTCCTTAGGTGCAAGTGTGCCATGCGTCTATTCCATAAAACCGACTCAGTTTTTCGAAGCTTTAGATAGCAGACAAATTGGTCCCATTGAAGATTTCGGCTTGTTCATGTCGAGCATGTACAGGTCATTCTTCCTTGGAGCCCTCATCAGTATCCACTCTTTAGGTACTTTGAAACCCGGTTTCAGCACTAACGCCTCAGTATCAGTGAACAGTATTGAGTTCTTCTTATCACAGATTTGAGATACTCTAATGAGATTGTTAACCAGTTTATCAACGTGATAAACTTGATCCAATTTGATAGTCCCATTAGTGACCACTCCAGTACCGATGATATTTCCTCCTTTATTGCCAGCGAATGATACAAATCCCCGATTCCCTCCCTTGAAGTCTGCAAGAAGACTTCTTTCCCTTGTCATGTGCTTGGAGCAACCACTGTCGACGAACCATTTGTTGTTTGGACCCGTAGTTATCTCCTGCACATGAAAGAAAATAGGTTAGTCATCACGGGGAACCCAAGCCATAACTAAATTGGTAATACCATTCTCGTCCACATATTTAAACTCTTTCAAATACCCATCTCTCCGTTCAGTTGACTTGGGTTTTTGAATTGGAGTCTGTTGTGGTGCAGAGTGATTTAAGTTCACACTCGGCCTTTGAGTACGCATTTGCTGTGGAGCTCTTGAATAATTTCGATTATAATGCATTTCCGACTGATATCCCTGAGCTCTACCTGGTGTTTGATGTCTTACAGGGGTATGTGACCTAACCGGAGTGTAAGCTCTGCTAGGTGTGGTACTCCTATAATTCTGTTGCGTTACTGACCTAGATTGATTAATGACTCTATTTGGTGAATTAGTCCTAATCACTTCTTTGGGTCGACCTAACACAGGTGTTTGTTTCACAGCAGTTTTTGGTGCGGCTTGCATAGTTTTCTCGGTATGTTGAGAACTACTAGTGTCGCTACACTTGGTGAAGGCTTATGTTGTTCCGGCCTTCCAGGTTTAGGTGTAGTATCTACTTTCCGATGTGGACAGCTAGACGCAACATTCCCCCTTTCGTGACATCTAAAGCAAGACATTTCGTCAATTGACTTTTTATGAGTGCCCTTTGACTTAGTTGTCTCACTAGTGCTTGGTTCTTTTGTTTCAACTATAGCGACTGGTTCTTCCTCCTGATCATTAAAGTCAATTTTTGTCCTACAGGTTTAGCACTAGAGGATGACACAAATTTAACCTTCTTAATCTTGATATTATTAGCAGTCACCTTAGTTTCGTTTTCCGTAGCAATTTCAGACACTGGTTCCGGTATTTCCTCTGATTCAACTGATTTTTCAGTTTTCTCCTGAGGTTGAGGTACATAATTATCATTGAAAGGTGGAGGACTCTCATGATACCCTAGACCTACAGGCTTCTTAGACTGACGCTGTGCATCTAAGATTTTCCCTAGGTTGAGTGATGAGTTCCTAAACTTTTCAAGTTCACTATTTACCTCAGCTACCTTTACCTTTGATTCTGCTAGCTCTACTTCTTTGGTTTTAAGCTCTTTTGTCAATTCCTAAACATGTTCGTACATCAGTTCTAATCGAACACACTGTTCACTAAGCATGTCTTTTAGAACTACGACATCTTGTGCATCTGCCTTAAGCTTATCCCTAAGATCGTCCTTTATATCTACCAGGCTAGCGTTGTCTGATTTTAATGATTCATTCTGAGCAGATATAGTTTGATGTGATTCAAGTACTAAATTTAACCTATCGTTAGACGTGGCACATAAAACACATAAATCATGGAAAAGAGAAAAGTTTAGAGTTACCTTGGCATGATCTGATTCCACGTTGGCCATTTGTGCGGCGAACTCCAGAATTGTCTCATCAGCTTACTTTTCTACCCACATCGGACTGCTTTCATTCTGACTGCTGTCTCCTGTTATTTCCTTTGCTCCATCACTTCCAGTCTCGGTCACTTCAGCCATAAAGGCTCTAGCGTTCGACTCTGGATGTGTACTCCAGTCATAAGTTCCATCTAGCTGTCTGTCTGATGCAACATTTGATAACAGACCAGCTATATTCGCCTGACTGGTTGAACTACTCGGTAGATATCGCCATTGCGATTGATTCTGATACTGGCCCTGGTAGTTCTCTACTTTCGATCTCTGACACTCTCTAGCAAAGTGTCCTAACCCCTGACAGTTGTAACACTTAACCTTGGACTTATCAAATCCAATCTTATTGTTACTAACATTGAGGTTTCTACCTGTCCTTTTGATGAACCTTTTAACTCTTTGAGTTACCATGGCCAGTTGCCATTGCAGATCCATCTCTTCCAGATCATCAGGATCTACCTGATCGTAATCCTTATCCCAAAGTGCAGGATCATTGATTTTGCCCTGAACGCAATTGCCGTAAGCGGCCACGAATGAAGCCAATAGATTCAGATGGTCTTCTGCAGATTTTGCGCTCATAGGCATCTTTGAATACCCTTGAGATGTAGATGCCGGAGTAGCCTGATGCTGCTTTTTTTCTGGTTTAGCAAACCCCAAGAAAGCCCTACTTACCGAGTCTTCTGATTCAGCCGGTGTCGATGTCCCTCCCGAGAAGAATGTTGTAGCGGTCTTCAATTCAGTTTCCACTGAAGGTTTTGATTTCCCAATGTACATAGCAGGATCTTGAACTTGGTCATAATCCGTTTCCTTCTTCAGCAACTCAAAGTGATATGCCCGCAATGTTCAGATAACACTGTCTAGAGTAAGAGTATAGAATTTATCATCATCATGCTTTATCAGTGCCACATACATTTCCCATTTGGCAGGCAAAGCATCTAGAATCTTGTTAATTTTCTCTGCTTCACTATACTCCACGTCGTGGCTGTCTAACTCAGTTAGCAAGTGATAGAATCGTGTAATAGTCTCATCAAGCTTTTCTTTCTTCAAGGCTTTGAAGATCGCGAACTGCTGCTTGAGTATTTCCATTCCATTCTTTCTGACCCTCGGGTTACCTTCACACCGTTTCTCTAACGCATCCCACATCTCTTTCGCTGTCTTCTGATTACGGAAAGTGTGTAAGATCTCCTGAGGTAACGCCATTCTAATGATAGCGACTGCACGGTTCTCAGATTCATACAGCTTTTTATCGACATCCATCATCTTTGAATAAGGCACAACCTTTTGTCGTCCTTCAACCTCAGTTGTAGGTGGAATGTATCGTTCATCGATACAAAGCCACATTCGCATATCATTAAACCTCGTGAAGTCGGCAAACCTATCCTTCCACAAGTAATAGTCCTCTAGTTTCATCAACTTCGATGGAGAATTCGATTTTCCAACCTCGTGATCCATCTCAATGAATCTCTGTAGAGTTGTCATTGTTTCAAATATTTTTGAAATCAAACTGAAGTAATTTAATTCGAAATTAATTTAAAGTAATTCTTTCGAATTTAGATAAATTCGAATGTAATTTAATTTAAACTGGTTTGGAATTAAATTCAAAATTAAGTTTGAAGTCCAACTATATTCGAAATCCCAGACAAACTCGAAGGTCACTAAAGTCGAAACCTGTAAATTCAAAATCCACAAATTCGAATAATTATTAAATTCGAATTCCCTAAATCGATTTTAGTGTAAAATCGAAACTCCCAGCAAATTCGAAATGGCCAAATTTGAATCAAACTTTAAGGAAACTCGAAAGGAGCGTATTTTCAGTCAAACTCGAAAATGAGCAAACCCTAATATACCCTTAACAAAGTCGAGCGCCGCAAATTCGAAAAACGGCTAATACTTCGAGTTTTTCAAGTTTTGCAGATTAAACCAATATTTTTACTAGTAAAAATACTGATTTCGATCAAAAACTTGAACTACAACAAAGTATTTTTCTGAGATCTAACTTGATAAGCTCGAAAAACCTCCAAAATCGTGATATTATCCGTCCAAAATGTCATGAAACCTAGGATGTATCTTACGAACACGAAGAACACCCCAAAGGCTTTGATACCACTTGTAAGGTCTTGACACTACGGATCTATCTCGACGCGACACCGTCCAACGAGTGCGGAATCCTCGTTAGCGGCATGACGGTAAGATCACACTCACGGGAACACGGAGACTACCACGGTGTTATACGAACGACTACGAACGCACCTAAACGATGATTCTCTCCGAAAACACTCTCTGATTACTAGTAAACTCGAGATCGCCTTTGCTTAATCACTCTCTGAAATTATGCAAAGTCTGATAATTATTCGAGTTAATCCTTAATTATACTGACCAATTCGAGTTTGTCTTAGGACAAATTCGAACCTGGCCCAAGGCCCATTCGAATTTGTCCACTTGACAAATTCGAATTTACCTATAAGTACAAATTCGAATTTACATTAAATTGGATTTTCAACTATGATACTTCTATTTGAACTTATGTTTGAAAATATCTTTGAACTTTATGTTTGAACTTCTTGTAATACGTTACACCAAGTTCAAACATACAATCAATCAATATCAAACACACATAAACACATATGTCAAACACTATTCAATATTCAATACCTAGTTACTTGAGTTACACAAAATGCTAACAAAACTTAGACTGCTATCGTCACACAGAGTGTACCAACACAATATCATCTTCAAAATCAAATTCTATTTCTTCCTCTTTAATATCCCTCAGAGCGTCAATCATCTCACTCTCGAAGGCCTTTGAAGAACTTGCCTCACCTCCTTCGAATCCTGACTGACTAGGCTACCCCTGAACTGACGCATGCTGAGCAGATGGAAAATTTTCTGGCTCACAATCTTTTCTAGCATCGGGATCATTGCCATTGTCATCTTCTCCCCTTATCTCTTGAGCATCTCTGCAGCTGGTCTCCCACTGAGCCTGAAGATTATTATTAGCTGCTCGAGGAGGGACTTCATAGTTCTGATCTCAGCAGTTTGATCAGCGACAAATGTCTTCAACTCAATGTTTTCTTGATCAATCTTTGCATTATGCTCTTGAAGCGCTGACTACTTTTGTGAGTTTGAAGATTTGGACTGTCTGGAAGTCTACTTTACTTCTAAGCTCTGAAAAACGCTGGTTGTCTGTAAATGTGGATGATGTGGATGGAATAGATGTGATTGGTGACGGCGTGATTGCTGGTTAAACAGATGGTTGAATCGCAGGAATCTCAAGCTCTGAAGGTGAAGCAGATGAAGCTCCCTGCATAAACCTATGTCTTTTGGCCCTTTGCCTTGGCACTAATGGAGTAGGATCTACAGCTTCAAAATCAGAGTCATCGTCATCTTAATCTCTAGCTGCTCTCTTTTGTGCCTCTCGTTCACTAACCAAGATTCTGGATCCATATATGCCTATACTGACAGCCGGATCAACTCGCTCTATTTCCACTTCCTCCACGTCTTTCGACTCAGATTTCGAGGTGGTCACAGCTTGACCCTCTACTTTAGGTTGATATTCATCGATGTCGCGTATAAGATCATCGAAACTAGCTGGAGGTTCTAAGATTGTATAAACTAGCTTAGTAGTAATTTCTTCTTGTGCCTGAGTCCCTTGTGCTCAGATTTCCTCTAGAGTTTCTACTCGAGGATCAATTACTGGTGCCACACCAGAAGGACCCACAGCGTCCGATGACGGACCTGCTTCCATTGACTCTTGTACCCTATTGGACCATGGCCTTGAATCCAGAATAAATCTATCTTGAGCTCTTGGCCTCCTTCTTTGTTGTGCTGGAGGGCGTTGCTGTTGTTGTTGCTGCTGTGGCTGTACTTGCTGCGGCTGCGGCCCTTCCCCAGCCCAGTTTTCACCCTCTTGGCTACAAAATCTGGATTTACCTAACACCGAAAAGAGGTGCATCCAGTGGTCTAACCACGTCAGCCCTACGGGCGTTATGTGATTGGCAATCTGCAAAAATTCTCTTATCAATCACTGCCACACTCTGAATATCTGCTAGCTGTGGCAAGTTCGGCAAAAAGTGTCGAATCAGCATCATTACGAACCGCGGATACATCAGAAATGTTTCCCGCGCAGGAGCAGTTATTTGATGAACAAACTCCACAAAGAACATTTCGGAGAAGCTGAAGTTCTTATTATACACCAATGCAATCATCGCCGACTGCATCTTTGACACTATATAATCAAAACCGGCCTTTTTAGGTGCAAAGCACACCATAATGACGTGTGCTAAGTACCTCCATTGGCCTATCAGACCGCTCTTCATATATGAGGCTTTAGCTATATCCAGTCCATACCCCATTCTTAAAAAGGCTGCTTGCCTTATATCTAACATGAAGTCGATCGGCCCAGCTTCCTGTTCTACTGTCCCAAGCTGCAAAACTCTACGCAGCATATCCGCATAGAACACTAATGGTTGCCCGCCAACCCTTGTCCTTAACACCGCTTGCAAATGTTCCCAAAACTGTCTAACATATGGTAGGACGATCTGTACATTATGAGAAAGGGCATACGACACCCTGGAATTTGCCAAGAAATCCACCATTGGTCGAATCGCCTGAGCTTCAGGAAGCTTGCGATCTGGCGATACTACCATATTATGCTTCTGAAATAAGGCTCTTTCACCCATATCTGCACATTAATGAATAAAATATATTAGAAGTGCACAACAAAAATGAAACTTGAATAAATCCAAATTTATTTTATTTTGAACTTATGTAAGTTCAAAATCCAACACATAGGAATTTCTACAAGTTTGACGTTAAAATTATGTAAACATTTCGATTTTAATAATAAACTCGAATGACATGTACGAATTTGACTTGAATTCGAGTTTGCTGACAAGTTCGAATTTATAGACAAATTCGAACTAGATGAACAAAGTCGAAGTCGGTCACTTTCAAACACAAATCCAAGATTTAAACCATATTAGACTTAGAAAATAGTATTCACTAGTCCTAGTAGGTTCTAATCGAAGATATTTGTAACTTATTTGAAGTTTCACCGGTTAAACTTTGTGATTTTGACTCACAAAGTTCAAAACCCTTAAAACCTTAAAATTAGTCGATTTTTGCTCTAATTGAGTCCTAAACTACCTAAATCTTGTATTATAATGATGGTTGTACCTAGATTTGGTTGTAGAATCAAACACACGTGAACAAAACTTCGACAAACAGTGAAAGAATCGAAACGGTAAACTCGAATAGCAAGTTCGAAATCGCACAAAGGGTAAGTTCGAAGGGCTAAACTCGAAGGTAGGTGACAATGAATGTTCACTGTTGACCTATATATATACTAACCACCTTCGAACTTGCATAAAATTCAAAATTACTGACAGTTTCGAATGTCAATTCGACATTGTCTTAAATTCTAATTTAAATGAAAATTTTGAAAATCTTTGAATAAAATTCAACTTTTACAACTTTTCCAACTTTTTCAACTTATGCAAAATTTATTTACACTAAGCACAAGATTTTCACGCAATGTTTGTTTATTCAACAAAAAATGCATCCTTAGTAACTTTGACCTTTTCCCTAAAATTAAAAATGAAAATAAACTAAAAATTTAAAATAAAATAAAGTAAAGTAAAATAAAATTTTGAATAAAATTTAACCTTAAACTACTCTAAATTACTTTAAAATTTACATTCTAGACTTAACACTAACAGAATATTTTTGGCGAGAAAGTCAGAGAAAGGTTCAATCAGATAGCGATGTCAAATACGCACTTTCAGTATCTTACTTTAACAGTTAGGAATTTTTTGATTCCTTTGATTATTTGTCGTGACACATAATTCTAAACGATTGTTGGTATTATTTTTCCTTTAAACATTTTACACTTTGGAATATCCCTTGGCCTTTTTATTTATCACAAAATTACCTTACGTGACTTATACTTAGACATACTTTTATGATCAAGACATACACACAATGATTATAACGTACTTTTCGGTATTGCAAATTTTCTTTAAAAGGCAAACGATGGACATAGTTCTGTATTTACATACAACAGAGTGTCTTAGTTTGTCTTAAAGTTTATTTTAAAGCTAGCAAGACAGCAGTGACATGTCTGTACCGACGTACAACAAAGCGACTTATCTTGCTAACTCTAGTCAAACCAGAGGCGACAGGTCTGTACGTACGTACAACAGAGTTACTTGTTTTGACTCTCAATTCAGTATCATGATTATTCTATTCTTTTCTTTTCTTTAAGATGTATCTGATGTTGCTATATCCCCCACAAAATTTGCATACCTCTATTATAATCAATGTCTGTATGTCTCTAACATAAAAATTAAGACCATTTGATTATACATCTAAGTTAGTGACACGTCTGACTTTTTCTTGAATATTTTATTAGGCTTGAGACTCCCTTTGTGTATTATGCCTACCAACACATCAAACTAGATAATGTATTTCACTTAAAGTTTTTGGTGCATTATGTGTGAAAGCTTAACACTTAGAGATTGTATCGACTGTGCTAAGTTTCGTCACTTTGAACCTATATATCTAAGACTTAACTCATTTTCTGATATTCTCTTTTTTTCAACTTTTTAAGGTTTTCTCTCTTTTTTCTTTTGTTTTTCATAAATAAGAGTAAGGAAATATACTAACTTACTATAAAAGGAAAGAAATTCTTCTAAGTTACTAAACTTACTATAAAAAGAAAGGAACTCTACTGCTATAAAAAGAAATAAATGCTACTAAAGTCAAGTTACTCAGGATTACGCATTCCGTTTAGTTGAACCAACAACTCAAAACGTGAATTATGAAAAGCTTTGGTAAATAAATCAGCATTATTATCTTCCGTTGCTACTTTTACCAGCTTAATTAAATTCTTTTCAGCACAGTCACGTATAAAGTGGTGTCTTATGTCTATGTGCTTCGTTTTACTGTGTTTAACTGGATTATTGGTTATTGCAATAGTTGACTGGTTACCTATCCTAATAGGAGTATGAGTATAAGTGAAACCGTAATCCCGTAATTGTTGTTGTATCCACAAAACCTGTGAACAGCAACTACCCGCAGCAACATATTCGGCCTCGCACGTTGACACGGCTACCGAAGTCTGTTTCTTGCATTGCCAGGAAACGAGCCTCCCTCCAAGGAACTGAAAACCTCCAGTTGTTGACTTGCGATTCAAGCTGCATCCTCCATAGTCTGAATCTGTGAAAGCCTCCAATTCCAAATCACCATCTGTGTGATACCAAAGTCCTAGCTTCGGTTTCGACTTGAGGTATCTCAGAACACTAATCTAATACATAATCACAATACATAGCACTGATCTACCCAAACCACCACCATTATTGTCTTCAATGAATACTAATTGCAGATTCAGTAGTGGTCTAATGACTTCAAATTCGAGAGTGCAGATCCTAAAGACTTGGGTCAGCTGGACCTTTTTCTTTGATTAAACCTGTAAAAAGATTCAACAACAACTGTAAGCGGGGCTTAGTGAGATTATAGATTTAACAGTTTACATGCCATGACAATTTTAAGCGGAGACTTGACTTTGACTTTTGACTTTAATCTCTGACTTTGACTTTAAGCGCGATTTTGACATGACTGCCGCTATCAGCCAGACATTGTGAGACATAGGACTTAAGATCGGATGATGTTTAATCCCACGCACACGCTTTTAATACTGGGGGCCAACCACATACTGGGCTAGCTACCAGTAAGACAACGTGGGCAAACATCGGAGTAGACTTAATCATAGACTGACATAGACTTTCTTAGACTTGAACTATGCGGAAGCATATGAAAGCATTGATATCAAGGCAAATGACTGAAAATATTCAAGTAATGAATCAAGATAGCAACAATAATATATCCAAGACTAATTCAGATTGTAAAGACAAGTGTGCATGATGACATATTAAAAGCTATCATGATCCACAGGGCATCACCGTACCAAGGTGTGCACAGGTCACATTCTAGTTGAGTATATAGACTTTCAAATAAAGCTAGAACAACAATATGTTTCACATGAAGACAAGCATGTATACAGTTATATCTATAACTCACAGTTACTAGTTTTATTGCGCGACTGTTGACTTTGACTTTCGCAAGCGGATTGAATCCACCACCTGAGTTATCTCAGGATTTGACTTTAGCTTTGACTTTACTGACTTTAGCTCTGACTTTGCCGTTGACTTGCTTCCTTGACTTTGGCTTGACTTTATTAACTAATCTTGGCTTTAATTGCTTTAACTTGACTTTTCTGGCTTGACTTTACAGTCTTTGACTTTATAACATAGTTCAGATTTAGCTGAACTTGTTAATTGTATGACAAATCAATTTACATAAGCCTTATTGACTTTTACAACACAATTGTGTATTTATTTCGCATTCTTTGACTTTCTGAAGCTTATGTATAGACTTATTCATCTATTGGCTTTTTGAGTCATCTCAGACTTTGTTGAATCACAAATTAGGCTTACAACCTAACTTGACATGATTTTAATGACTTTATAATCTTATACATTTCAAACAACTAATCAATTTACATAAGTGATTTATGTATCTTATAATGTTTATATAATTTTAACTTATATATGATCATGGCAAATACACATGGTGCATTATGAACATCACTACACTTTAAAATGTAATTTATCACTTAATTCACATATTTCACGTGTAAGAATGTATTTATCTCATATTGCCTCTATTTAGGATATAAACCAAGTGTTGTGACTTATAAGTCTTGAATTTATTGAACATAAAACATGCTTTTCTTTGTTTCTAATGGAAATGACTAACATTCTTATTGAATTGCTCATAATTCTCACAGAAGTATGCTTTCCTAACAATTAATATCATGGCTTTGAATTTGATCACACTGACATATGTCTTTTATTTATTTATTTATTAATTGATCACTCCTACACATGTATATATGTATATATATTTATACTCTCTCATTTATATATCACAAACAGGAGGGCCGAATTCAAGAAAGGAAGACAAGTGGATGTGAAGAAAAAAAAAGAGGAACTTGAGATTGACAAGGCCATAACAAAGGATTTTGAAATTGTAACACCATCAATGACTTGGAAAATGTTAGGGACTGAGAGAGAAGGGTGGAACAATATATGGTATGTCTCCACTGAATGCCCGAGACACATGACCCCAAATATGAGGATTTTCGGTTGATTCAAAACAAAAACGGTGGGAACAAGTACAAACAAACAAGGCAGTTTAAATTTTTTAAGGAATTGGAGAAGTGATAGAGACCAGAAACTTTGTAATACCCGAAGTATGTTATGTTCCTAATGTGGGTTTGAACACACTGAGTTTAAGCGAATTTGCACATCAAGGTTTTAGAGTAGACTTCCAGTGCACATATTGTGAAGTCAGAAGGATGTTTGATGAAACAGCTAGTGAAGACAGAAGCATTGAAGTTAAGGATTGCATGAGTGAACAAGAAAAATTGGACATGGTCAAAGAAAAAGCCATTGAAGAAGTTATACGTTATTGCGATTCTCTTTACTTTAAAGAGATCACAATTGAAGAAAACTTGTAAGTAAATCAAGGACCGAGAGTGCCATCAAGGTATGAATTTGAAAGTTTAATTGGGTTTATTGAAATGATTAATGAACAAGATATAATCAAGGAATGTAAAACTTTGGTCAATAAGTATCTTTAGAAAGTGGTGGAATGGTCCCATAAGGAATACATGGAAATTAGAAAAACGACCAATACTCGTGATGATAAATAGGACATAAATATGCCTATTAGATCTTTACCTTACAGTGAAGGGTATGGGTGGCGATAACCAAGTGGTAAACAAAAGTAAGTGGATTAGTGTAGCCTATGCAATGGGGTTCACAGAAAAGACATTAATTATATGGTTGCTAATGTCAAAACCCACAGAACATATGTTCCTTATTTATTAACTTACACCCCACACACATATGCACTTTATATTAAATACACAATAAAAAGTTGATGCTTTCTATTCCTGTTTTGTGCAGAATACATCCGAGACCAAAAGAAAAGAATAAAGGGGTTGCTGAAATATGTTGCTTTTACACACATAGCACCTACTCACATTTGATTTATGAAACTTAAAGGAAAGGCTATGAAAAGAAATCGGCTACTGTTGCATCTACTTTTGTTTCAGCTATATATATACATACATAAGTTGCTAATTCTGATTTTGTTTTGACAGCCCATAGAACAAAGGTTGCTGTTAGGGACTACACACACATGTATACAACCGAGATTTTAATGTGTATATATATATATATATATATATATATATATATATCCAGGCTGATTCTGTCACCTTCGATCAACACACACACACAATGTTATTTCTCTTTTCTTTTGACTGCACAACACACACATATCAGGACTAACATGAATTAGAAAGGAAATGGTTGATGTGGACTGTTCTGCACACACTGCACATATGTATTCATATATGTTGTCTCTGTTTTATTTTTTTATACTCACAACACACACACTTTGTTTCTGCACAATTCGACACACACACACATTTCAGAAATTAAATGAATAAAACAAGCAAAAGAAAGGCTGTTGGATTTGTTGTTGTCCCATGCACTGCACACAGTGCACACTCTTTTATTTATACATAAAAAGGGAAATGTTTTGTGTTTCTGTTTCTGTTTTATACATAATTAAAGGCTGTTGATGCTGAATTATATCTCTAAAATTGACAGCACAAGAAAACGAAAGATTGTTGTGACTGTTTTCGGTAATATGTGATTACCGAAACCTTATATAACGTTTCGGTACTTCTGTGTTTTCCAGCATGGTTTCGGTACCTATAGGGTCTCGATAGTTCTACTGCAGGTTTCAGCATCCATATATATATATATATATATATATATATATATATATATATATATATATATATATATATATATATATATATATATATATATATATACATATATATATGTTTCGGTATTTGCATTTACCGAAACCATAAGGTTTCGGTATACATGCAGATGGGTTTCGTATACATGCAACACACACACTACACACACCTGCACTTTTTTTTCCTTTCTGTTTAGTTCTTTTCTTAAACTTCCAGCAACAAAACATCAAAATTAATTGGTGTTTGAAGTTTCTATTAAATAAGAAAACACACACATATATATAACTTCTGACCAAGGGCCTGGTTTTGTTAATTAAAAACCGAAAACGCAAATGACAACAACTACCTTTCATAATTTTCAGAATCTTCTTTCAATTCATGGAATTGAAATCATAAAAATGCACATATAATCCATTTAGTTTATAACTAAAACATGCATGAGTTTATATTCAGATTTTAAACACATAAGCTTGTCTAGTTCTTGTTATTTTGAAGATCAATTTAGTTCATTCACTTCCATAAAATCGTGGGTTTCAAATACAACAGCAAGAACATCAAAATAAATGTCATTTACCTTGTAATCGTTATGAAAATGCTTTGATGATGAATTTTGAAGAAGATGATGAACTTGGAAACGTGGGTTTCGAGAGTGTTGAGAGAATTTCTAATCTTTGCAATTGATAAAAATAAGAGCAGATGTTTATTTAGGAATTTATTAAGTTATTGTTTACTAAATTACCACTTTACACCCTTAAACTTTATCTTATATTTCATTCAATTTATCTTTTAATAAAATTTATACTAAAAAAAATAAAACTTAATTAATCAATTTATTAATTCATTTAAATTTTATCAACATTAACAAAATATGCGTTGCTGAAATTGTAATTAAAATTACATTTAACGTATTGATTAACATTAAATTTGTTAATTAACGCTAAATAAAGTTTATCGTTACTATTTGACGTTAATTAAAATTCAGGTTGTTACAGCTGTTCCACACACACCAATTCTTCACTTTCCCATAAAGAAAAGCACTCTTTATGTCAAGTTGATAAACCTTAAAACCTTTGAAGGAAACAAAAGCTAGAAACAAACGGATTGCTTCAAGCCTTGCCACTAGCACGAACACTTCATTGTAATCGATTCCTTCCTCTTAGTTGAAACCCTTTACCACAAGCCTTGCTTTGTTGCGAGTCACTATACCCCGATCATCTCTCTTGCACTTAAAAACCCACTTGGTTCCTATTGCAGCTTCTCCTCGAGGTAACGGAACTAACTCCCACACTTCGAGTTTCCTAAACTGTGACAGTTCTTCCTGCGTCGCTTCAACCCAAGAGTTGTCTTTTAGTGCCATTTGCACATTCTTCGGCTCTACTTGCGAAATGAAACATGAGTAGAGGCAAGTATTAAAGGCCTCGGAGTCATTGATCATCGACAACAACACTGTGTTGTTATTCAAACTACTCCTAGTCCTCACAGCAGCATTAGGATTTCCTATGATACTCTTAACCGGATGATCCTTATTAATTCTCGATGTTTCTATCTCGTCAATCCTAAGATTATCTCCCAAATTTGATCCTATCTCACCTAACGGGGGAACGACCTCAGACTCTACGTTTTCTTCCTTATGGACACTGTCTTTAGAGTTAAATTTTGTTATCTGATTTTTGTTTGTAGGCATTTCAGAATAATTTTCTGCTTGAGATCTATATTCAGTTGTTGTAGGCTCAATGTTGATGGAAAGGTGGTCCTCGGAAAACTTTGACCCTCGTCATTCAGATTTAAAGACGACAAGTCCTGTTCGATTGTACCTGCATTTCCATCCGAAGGAATGTTAAATGATTCAAACAATTTGTCATAATCAAAAATCCATTCCGGACCAGTTTGGGGTTCATGTGTATACTTGTTACATTAATATTATACATAATCTCTACTGTACCATTAGATTTGTTAAAAACCCGTTTGTTTGGTGAGTTCGGCACATAACCTAGGAAATAACCTTCATAACAGGTTTTGTTCAATGATTTAACAGTAAGGACCCTGTTTAAAACACGACACGCAGTATTCACTGCCTCCCCCCAAAACATGGTAGGAAGCTTTGAATCCGAGAGCATAGTCCTTGCTGCCTCAATCAAAGTCCTGTTTTTCCGTTCGGCCACCCCATTTTGTTGTGGCTCATATGGTGCACTAAATTGATGCACTATGCCCTTTGATAGGCAATATACACCAATAACCGTGTTTTTGAATTCCGTTCCGTTATCACTCCTGATATGTTTTACCCTCGTTTCGTATGAGTTTTCCACTTGGACTAAGAACCCGATAAGCTTGGCAGTTGTCTCGTCCTTTGTATCTAAAAAGAAAACCCAAGAAAATCGTGAGTATCAATAGTAATAACCAAACAATACCAACTACCACCTATGCTCCTTTTGTTGATAGGTCCGAACAGATCCATATGCAACAAATCGAACGTGGCAGCTATTGAGTTCTGAGTCTTGGACTTTTGTGCCTTCTTGTGTTGTTTTCCTTTCTTGCATGGTAGACACTTGTCCTCGAACTGAAAACTCTTCATCGGGACACCTTGCACCAATCTATTTTTAGTAATGTAATTGATCTTTCTCAGGTGCAAGTGTGTCATGCGTCTGTGCCATAGAACTGATTCAGTTTATGAAGCTTTTGATAGTAGACAAATTGGTCCCATCGAAGATTCCAGCTTGTTCATGTCTAGCATGTACATGTCATTCTTCCTTGGAGCCCTCATCAGTATCCACTCTTCAGGTACTTTGAATCCTGGTTTCAACACCAATGCCTCAGTATCAGTGAAAAGTACTGAGTTCTTCTTATCACAGATTTGAGGTACACTAATGAGATTGTGAACCAGTTTATCAACATGATAAACTTGATCCAACTTGATAGTCCCATTAGTGACCACTCCAGTACCGGTGATATTCCCTCCTTTATTGCCAGCGAATGATACAAATCCCCTATTCCCTCCCTTGAAGTCTGCGAGTAGACTTCTTTCCCCTGTCATGTGCCTGGAGCAACCACTGTCGACGAATCACTTGTTGTTTAAACCTGTAGTTATCTCCTTGGCGTGATCAGACTCCACATTGGCCATCTGTGCGGCGAACTCCAGAATCGTCTGATCTTCTGACTTTTCTACCAACATTGGACTGATATCATTCTGATTGATGTCCCTTGTTTGTTCCTCTGCTCCTACACTTCAGTCTCGGTTACTTCAGCCATAAAGGCTCTAGCGTTCGACTCTGGATGTGTACTCCAGTCATATGTTCCATCAAGCTGTCTGTCAGATGTGACATTTGTAAACAGACCAGCTATATTTGCCTGACTGCTTGAACTACCCGGCAGATATCTCCCTTGAGATTGATTCTGGTACTGGTTCTGGTAGTTCTCTACTTTTGGTGTTTGACATTCTCTAGCGAAGTGTCCTAGCCCTTGGCAGTTGTAACACTTAACTTTGGATTTATCAAACCCAATCTTATTATACTTACGTTAAGATTTCTGCCCGTCCTCTTGACGAACCTTTTAACTCGCTGAGTTACCATGGCCAGTTGCCATTGCAGATCCATCTCCTCTAGATCATCAGGATCTACCTGATCATAATCCTCATCCCAAAGTGCAGGATCGTTGATTTTCCCTTGAACGTAATTGCCATAGGCGGCCACAAATGAAGCCAACAGATTTAGATGGTCTTCAGCTAATATTGCGCTCATCGGCATCTTTGAATACCCTTGAGGTGTAGATGTAGCATGAGTTTGCGTTTCTTCTGGTCTAGAAAACCCTAAGAAAGCCCGGCTCACTGAGTCTTCTGATTCAACCGGAGTCGATGTTTCTCCTGGAAAGAATGATGTAGCCGTCTTCACGTCAGTTGCCCCTGAAGGTTTGGACTTCCCAAAATACATGTCCGGATCCTGTACTTGTTCATAATCCATTTCCTTCTTCAGCAATTCAAAGTGATAGGCCCTCAGCGTTCCTATGACATTTTCCAGAGTTAGAGTATAGAACTTGTCTTCATCATGCTTTATCAGCGCCACATACATCTCCCATTTGGCTGGTAAAGCATCCAGAATTTTCACAATTTTCTCTGTCTCACTATACTCCACATCGTGGTTGTCTAACTCAGACAGCAAGTGATAGAATCTAGTAATGGTCTCATCCAGCTTTTCGTTTTTTAAAGCCTTGAAAATCGCGAACTGCTGCTTGAGCATTTCCATTCTATTTTTCCTGACCCTCGGATTACCTTCGCACCTTTTCTCCAAAGCATCCCACAGCTCTTTTGTTGTTTTTTGATTGCGGAAAGTGTGCAAGATCTACTAAGGTAAAGTCATTCTAATGATAGCGAATGCCTGGTTCTCGGCCTCATAAAGCTTCTTATCATCGTCCTTCATCTTTGAGTATGACAAGACTCTTTGACGTCCTTCAACCTCTGCTGTAGGTGGAATGTATCCCTCGTCTATACAAATCCACATCCTCATATCATTAAATCTAGCGAAGTTGGCGAACCTATCCTTCCACCAATAATAATCCTCCAATTTCATCAACTTTGGTGGAGAATTTGCTTTTCCGACCTCGTGATCCATCTCAATAAACCTTTGTAGACTTGTCATTGTGTCAAAAATGTTGAATTTAAAACTTAATTAAGTTAATTCGAAATTAATTTAAATTAACTCTTTCGAACCTGAGTATGTTCGAATTTAATTAATTTTAAACTGGTTTGGAAATAAATTCGAAATTAAGTTTGAAGTCCAACTAAATTCGAAAAAATGACAAACTCGAAGGCTAATCAAAATCGAAATCCCGAATTCGAATTTAGAGTAAATTCGAAATATGAGCAAATTCGAATTGGCCAAACTCGAATCAAACCCTAAGGAACTTCGAAAGGAGCGTGTTTTCTGACAAACCCGAAATTTGAGTAAACCGTAATACCCCCTTGATGTTCGAGCGCCGCAACTTCGAAAAACGGCTAATACTTGGAGTTTTTCAACGAGTGTGGAATCCTCGTTAGTGGCTTGACGGATATATCACGCACACCGAAACACGGAGACTACCACGGTGATAGACGAACAACCTAGAACGCCCCGACACAATGATTCTCTCCGAACAAAACTCTCTGATTGCAATCAAGTTCGAGATCGCCTTCTGCTAATCGTCTGACCAATTCTGTAAAAGTCTAATAATTAATCGAATTAACCATTAATTATACTGACAGATTCGAGTTTGTCTAGGACAAATTCGAATATGGCCCAAGCCCTTATTCGAACTTGTCCTCCTAGACAAATTCGAATCTATACCTAAAGTCGAACCTCATCATTCAAACTTATGTTTGAACTTATGTTTTATCTTATGTTTGAATTTATCTTTGAACTTTATGTTTGAACTTCTTGTAATACATTACACCAAGTTCAAACATACAAACAATCAATGTCAAACACACATAATCAAAGTGACGAAAATTAGCATAGTTAATACAAGCTCTAAGTGTTTATCTTTCACACATAATGCACCTAAAATTCTAAGTGTTATACATTATCTAGTTTGATATGTTGGTAGACATAATACATATAGGGAGTCCCAAGGCTAATAAAATATTCAAGAAAAAGTCAAACATGTCACTAACTTAGATGTACGACCAATTGGTTTTAATTTTTATGTTAGAGACATACAGACTTTGATTCTAAATGAGGTATGCAAACTTTCTTGGGATGTATAGCAACATCGAATACATCTTAAAATGGAAAGAATAGAAAAATTTTTACTGGGTTGAGAGTCAAAACTAGTAACTCTGTTGTACGTAAGTACAGACCTGTTGCCTCTGTTTCGATTCGAGTTAGCAAGATAAGTCGCTTTGTTGTACGTCGGTACAGACCTGTCACCGTTGTCTTGCTAGCTTTAAAAATAAACCTTAAGACAAACTAAGACACTTTGTTGTATGTAAATACAGACCTGTGTCCGATGTTTGTCTTTTAAAGAAAGTTTGCAAATACCAAAAAGTTATAATCATTGTATGTATGTCTTGATCATAAAAGTATGTCTATATATGAGTCAGGTAAGATAATTTCATGATAAATAAAAAGGCCAAGGGATATTCCGAAATGTAACATGTTTAAAGGGAAAATAATACCAACAATCGGCTAGAAATGTATGTCACGACAAACAATCAGAGGAATAAAAAATTCCTACGTGTGAAAGTTTATATACAGAAAGTGCGTATTTGACACCGCTATCTGATTGAACCTTTCTTTTACTATACTCGTCAAAAATACTCTGTTAAGTGTTTAGTATAGGTTGTAAATTTTAAATAATGTAGTTTAGTCTAAGTTTAATTTTTGTTCACAATTTTTACTTTAATTTATCTCAAAAAGGTCAAAATTACGGAGGGTGCATTCCTAGTTGAATAAAATAAACATTGCGTGAAAATCGTGTGCTTAGGGTAAAAGATTTGGCATAGTTTATTCCGTTACACGAAAAGGTTGAAAAAGTTGAAAAAGTTGAATTTAATTCAAAGGTTTTCGAAATTTTCAAATTTTCAAAAGTTAAGTTCGATTTTAACCAAAATCGAATATATATTCGAATTTGGCAGACTCTTCGAATTTGCTGTTAAATTCGAAAGATGTGACAAACTCGAGAGTGGTTGATATAAATAGGTCAACAGTGACAAGTCATTATCACCTACTTTCGACTTTGAGCATTCGAGTTTACTGAGAGCGATTTCGACTTTGTCTTGGAATTTACCGTTTTCGACTTTCATACTGTTTGTCGAGTTTCTGTTCGTTTGTGTTTGAGATCACTAGCAAATCTAGGTATAATCAACTGTATTGTACGAGATTTAGGTGGTTTTAGACTCCATTTGAGCCAAAATTAACGGATTTTGAAGTTTTATTGGTGGAAAGTTTGTATTTCAAAATAACAAACTTTGAACCGGTAAAAAGTCAAATTCATAACAAATATCTTTGATTAGTACCTATTAGGACTATTGGATGTAATTTTCTAAGTCTAAATTGGTTAAAATCTTGGATTTTTGTTGTTATTCAAACCGACACGTTCGAGTTTGATCATTTTTTCGAATTTGATCACAACTTCAAATTTGGCTTCGAGTTTGTCATTAAACTCGAAGCATCCACTAAATTCGAAACTATGGTTGTTTCGAACTTGTCATTCGAGTTTACTATTATATTCGAATTATTTGTTTAAAATTTAAATCAAACTTGTAGAAATTCATAGGTGTTGGATTTTGTACTTATACAAGTTCAAAATAAAACAAATCTGAATTTAAACAAGTTTATGTCTATCTTAATAATTCTAATATCTTATATGCTTTAATGTGCAGACATGGCAGATAGAATTTTCGTTCCTGAGGATAATATGGTCATATCTCCGGACCATGAGATTCCAGAGGCTCAAGCATACCGCCAGCTGGTGGATTTTTTGGTTGGATCAAGGATTTCATATGCGCTGTCACATAATATTCAGATAGTAATCCCATTAGTTCGTCAGTTTTGGGATCATTTACAAGTAGACTGTACTGTTACTCCAACAGTAATAAGGACGAGGGTTGTTGGACACCCTCTAGTGTTTTCAGCTGACATGTTACGTCAAGTGTTGCAGCTAGGCTCTCAAGGACAAGAGAATGGGGCTATTGACTTCCCGCTATCAATCAGGCAAGCGGCATTTATCAGAATGGGATATAGCCTGGACGTGGCTAAGTCCTTTTTCATGATGAGTGGGCTGATAGGACAATGGCGATATCTAGCACACGTTTTTATGGTGTGTTTTGCTGCCAAGAAAGCAGGATTCGATTACATCGTATCGAAGATTCAATCAGGGATGATAGCATTGGTTTACAATCAAAGATTTAGCTTCTCAGAGATGTTCTTTACAGAGTTTGTTCAACAAATAACAGCTCCGGATCGAGAATTTATCCGAGATTCGTAATGATGCTGATTAGACATTTTCTACCGAACCTGCCACAGCTGAATGAAATTCAAAGTGTTGCGGTGATTGACAAACGAATCTTTGCCGATTGTCAAGCTCATCGAGGAAGATTAGCTAGGCCAGTGAAGGCACCACTTTTTGGTGCAGTAGTCAATCCAGATTTCCAAGTCGGGGAAGGTGCCAACTGGGCAGGGGATTTACAGGTTCCACATCAACCGCAGCAACAGCAACCGCCACAACCGAGGCCTCAGCAACAAAGGAGGAGGCAAAGACCGTCTGTGAGACAAACTTAGGCTGCTAGGCCTTCTACGAGTAGAGTTCAAGAGCCAGTTGAAGCTTTCCGTCAGGTGTTGAAGCTAGTACTTCAGATGTAGCTCGCGGAACTGATCAACGGGCGGAAACATTAGAAGAGATATGGGCATCTGGTCCGAATGCAAATGAGCAAATTACTGCTGAGCTTGTTGGAGAACTTCTGGAACCACCCGAAGGGGAAGAAGATTTGTTTAGGCAGATAGATGAATATGTGCATGTGGAACAAGAGAGTGAATCAGAAGAAGCTGAAGAAATGGAAGTTGAGGCCCCAAACACAGTGACCGAAGATCCGTCCATTCATATAGGGACATATGGATCAAGATTAGTGGTGGTTGAGGAAGGAGTTAGAAGGAGAAGAGCTTGAAGGGAGTCAGATGACTCAGATTTTGAGGATGAGGAAATTACTCCTTTGATACCGAGGCAGAGAGTAAAGAGACATCGCTTCATGCAGGGAGCTTCATCAGCCTCTGCTCCTGAGCCAGAAATACCTACCGCCCAACCATCAGAACCCATTCCACCACCACCACCTGTTCAAACATCCGTTCCTCCACCAATCATCCCCACTCCCATCCAATCCATACCATCCACATCATCAACCTACATAATCAAAGGTTTTCTGAGCTTCGGAGCAAGGTTGACTTTCAGCAAGTCCAAATCTTTCAGTTAACAAAAGCAATCGGTGAAATTCAGGCACATAATGCGAGTGTTGACAATGAGAATGCTGAATTGAAGAAATCTATTGGAAAGATGGAAGAAGAAAATCTTCAGCTTAAAACCTTTGTTGCAGATCAAGCTACTGAGATTCGATCAATGCGATCCCTTATTGAGCAATTACTGAAAAATCTAAAGGCTCAAGGGGAGACGAGCTGTAGGGATCCGGAGGAGCAGCAAAGAGAAGGTGATGACGATGGCGATGATCCCAATGCACCAAAAGAAAATGAGCCAGTAGATTTTCCTGCTGCTCTATATGCTGAAGTTCAGGGGGAGCCTAGTCAAAGTGGTGTTGAAGGAGGAGAAGCCAGTTCCTCAAAGGTCACTGAGAGTGACATGAATGAAATGATTGAAGCGTTAATGAATATTGAAGAAGAGGCTTTAGATTTTGATTTTGATTTTGAGGATGAAGTTGAAGACCTGGAAGAAGGGGAGTTCGTGCCTGAAGACATAACAGACTGGAAATTTGATGATGAGGTATATGCTGATGAAGAAGATGAGGCGAATGAGATCAACGTTCAACAGAATCCGTTCACAGAAACATATATGTCGGAAGGAAATAATATAATTGACATAGAAGCGGTCAAAGCTGCTTTAAATGCTGAATCATCATCTGAAGAGCCTGCCAGAGAGCTTACAAATGAAGAAAAGAGAAAGTTGTGGTTCAGAGTAGAGAATAAGGAGTTAGAGTTGAAGAAAAAGATGTGCGTGTCTGGTACTGGAGAGCTGTCAGGAAACATTCTAAGCTGGTTCTTTGATCGAGAACTGCAGCTATTCATTATCAAACGAAAGGATGACCTCCAGTATCTCAGAAGAAGACTGAAATATTTCAACTCCTTGCCAAAGGTTGAGATTAAGGTGTTGGCATGGAAGGAGCTCATAGATATCGGCAACGATCCTTACGCTGAAATCATAGCTAAGATTATTAGAAAGGGAGGGAGGTCGAGAAAGTTTGAAAGGCTCAATCCGAGAGTTGGCAAACGAGTAATGGACAATACCAGAACTGATCCTCTGACTGGTAGACCATGGATGAAAATTCAATATAAACCAGTTAGATGTTTGAAGAAAGTCTCTCTCAAACCAATGCCACAAAATGTTTTGAATAATCTCAATTGGTGGTATGTGGAAAATGAAACAGGTGAAGCGGTGATGGAAGACTTTGAAGAAAAAGTAATTCTTAGAGTATACGATCTGCTGCACCTAGTTAATCTCTCGAAAGATGACCTTCAAGTTCTACATACTCATCAAATCTCGAGTGATGCACATATTGAGTTTGAGGCTAGAAAGTATCAGAATGTAGTTAAAGTTTGTGTTGAGCAAGGCCTGTATGCTGGCAGTAGTTTAAATATATCTATTACTTAATCAAAATATAAATAGTTAGAAGCTATCGTCAATGGGGAGTCTGTTGGTACACCCTGTGTGACGATAGCAGTCTAAGTTGTATTAGCATTTTGTCTAAGTCATGTTTCAAAGTATTGAATATTAAATAGTGTTTGATATATGTGTTTATATGTGTTTGATAGTTATTGATTGTATGTTTGAACTTGATGTAATGTATTACAAGAAGTTCAAACATAAAGTCCAAAGTTTAACTCAATCATAAGTTAAAACATATGTTCAAATAGAAGTTTGACTTGTGAAATTTGAATTTAGAGCATATTCAAATTTACACATAAGGTAGATTCGAATTTGGTATAAATTCGAGTAAGGCAGATTCGAATTTGTCAAGGGGACAAATTCGAATGGGCCTTGGGCCTGTTTCTAGTTTGTCCCATGACAAACTTGAATGGATCACTCTAATTAGGGATTAACTCGAATGATTAGAGGACTTTTGCAGATTTCGTGTGAGCAATTAGCAAAAGGCGATATCGAGTTTATCAGCTGATATTGTGTTTGTTCGGAGAGAATCATCGCGTAGGTTCGTTCGTAGTTGTTCGTACAACGTTGTGGTAGTCTCCGTGTTCTGTGTGAGTGATATATCTGTAAGGTCTAAACACTACGGATCTATCTAGACGCGAGACCGTCAACGAGTGCGGAATCCTCGTTAACGGGTTGACGGAAACAACTCTCACTCGGAACACGGAGACTATCAACAAGCTGTACGGACGAACATGAACGCACCTACTAGAAGATTATCTCCAAAACAACACTCAATTAGCTGATAAACTCGAGATCGCCTATTTGCTTAATCCCTCACGAATTCTGCAAAAGTCTGCTAATAATTCGAGTCTATCCCTAATTATAGATGATCATTCGAGTTTGTCATGGGCCAAACTCGAATCAGGCCCAAGGCCCATTCGAGTTTGCCCACATGACACTCTCGAATCTGCCTAGGAACACATTCGAATCTGACTTAGATTCGAATCTAATTGACTAGTGAATTCGAATTTAATCTAAATTTGACTTTCACATATTTAACCTATATTTGAAACTTATGTTTTTAACTTATGTTTGATTTTATCTTTGATCTTTTATGTTTGAACTTCCTGTAGTTCATTACATCAAGTTCAACCATACAATCAATAACTATCAAACATATATAAACATATATATCAAATATTCGTTAATACCCAATACTTTGAATATTACTTGAACCAAAATGTTAGATCACTTAGACTGTTATCGTCACACAGGGTGTACCAACAATATCCGTCAAGCCGCTAACGAGGATTTCGCACTCGTTGGTGTGTGTCGCGTCTAGATAGATCTGTTAGTTCAAGACCTTACACTATGTGTGTCTAAAAGTATACAATATTCATGATAAAAGAGAAAAATGTAACTAAGTATTTTTTTTGTCACGATTTAATTACTTTTATGTATATAAAAGTAATTAATAATCACGATTTAAGAAAAAAAACATATCACCATAATTATATTTTGGTCACAGTTTTAAGACACACAAGCATGTGACTATTAATATTTAAGGGTGACAGATTAAGTGTTTATGTTTGTCTATGTGTAAACGATAGTGACAGATTAAGTGTTTATTTCTTATTATTGTGTAAATGTAACATTTTTCATGATAAAAGAAAAAAACAGTGATTATAAGTATTTTATGGTCACTCGAAGAATTGGTTTGTGTGACTAATAGTAATCAGTTGTCACGGTTTAAGTGAAAAAAATGTCCTTATAAATTTTTTTTTGTCACGGTTTATAAAAAGCAAACAAATGACTATTAATAGTTAAACAATTAAACATGACGACTAGATTTATTATATGTGTCTACAGGTAAACAATAGTCGGTAAAAAAAGAATATGTGACAATAAGTATTTTATGCCTAGGACTTAATTTGTTTTGTTTGGTTAAACGTAATAAATGGTTACACTTTTAAAAAAGGATGTCACTATAAGTAGTTTTTTTGTCATGGTTTAAAAAAGCGAACATGACTACTAGTATTCAATGGTTACAAATTAATTTTTTGAAATCTCTAAAAATAAACAATAGTCATGGTAAAAGAAAAACATTATGACTAGAATAGTTTAGTTTCTTATGAATGTCTAAAAGTAAACAACATTCATCATAAAGAAAAAAATGTAACTATAACCATCATATGGTCACATTATAATTTGTTTTGTGTAGCTAAAAATAATTATTGTTCACAGTTTAAAAAAGCATATCACTATAAGTATTTTTCTTTTGTCACGATATAAGAAAAATAAACATGTGAAAATTAGTATTTATAAGTAATTTGTAATTTGTTATATTTATCTTAAAGTTAATAATTTAATAATGTTTGATCTATTTATTTATCAATTTTTATTTTTTGTCATCAAACAAATAAATTTAAAAATATATATTTATAGCAATTAATAGTTTTTTATGTAAAAGATTATATAATGTTTATACTATTTAAAAAAACTGACATAACTCATTTACTTTTACATCATCTCAATTATTTACTTGTTTAACCACAATTATGACAAAATCAATTATATTTATCATCATTCAAAAAATTCTATTAAAAATACATCAATCCATCCTAGTTTGAACGAACTTCACATGATCTCCTTCCAGATTTCAGGATCTCCTTGGCCAAATGTGGCGATTTAAACGTTTTTAAGCAACAATGGTGTTGGTCTGCTAGATTTCTCCCTTGTACACATTCCCGAATTCTCCTCTCCCGATGCAATTAGCGTCGCTAAAGTCTTTGGTTGTGGATATTATAGCTTGTAATTTTATTTTGAGGTGTTCAAACTGTTTTATGGGAGACGTCATGATCGATCGAGCTCCAAGGAATCGGGCGGTTGAAGAATGGTGAAGGTGCAAATACGATTGTGTCTTAATTAAATTTCCAAAAATGAATCAATATTTTTATCAAACATTTTTCTCGTTCCACCCAACTTCTCTTCTTCTCTTTTTTAATAAACTTTAACTAATGATGGCTATTGCTTTATTTATTAAAAGTGCAAATTAGGTGCTCTAATTATATATACTAGTTTATTAACTCGTGTATTACACATTTGCACGGATAACTTTAATAAATATTTTTTCCTTAAAATTATATAAACTAAAATTAGAATTTTACATTAAATTTTGATATATTGAAATTTTAATACTTGTCATATTTAACATATTCTATTATAATTAATTTTAAGTATAAGTTAGTAAAATGGAAAAGATAATCAATAATAACATTTTAGTTTGTTCTTACTATTATAATTAATTAATAGTTTTTTAAATATTGATTGTTGTAATTTTAATAGAACCTTAAGAATAGGAATATTTTTAGGGATTTAAAAATAATTTAATACTTATATTTTAAAAAATACAAATTACAAACGTGAGTTGGATATCAAACCATGTGGCATTGTTAAGGTGATGTCAAATGGCAAATATGTTATTCATTTAATAGTATTTAAACGCAATCAAACATCTGATTAATAAAAATGTGAAACGTTGATATTTATCTGCATTGGAAAGTTTAGTAAATTCAACTAAAAAAACTTTAGAATACGTTTCCAAATACTAATAAAGGTAGAGAATATACAGGTTTTTGATGTGTTCACTGTGGTTATTAAACAAATATCATCCCGTGTGCCGCACAATATGGCTGGCAATGGATGGATTTGGAAACAGATTGATGATCCAATTAAGTGGATTATGGATTTGATCTATTTGCCAATGGATCATGATCTGATCTATGATCCAATTATTTTGACAGACAGATCCTGATTTAGATTGACACATTAAAATTTTTAAATTTTCATCTATGATCCACCTTACCCACGTCGACCTACCCCTGAACTGCCAACAACCACAATCTATTACACTAAAATTTTAGTACAAGGGTGTAAAAATCTACTTATTTAATACTATTAAATGAGTAACTAATTTTTCACGTGTCGACACCTCATTTAATTTTTCATGTGTCAAAACTTCATTATGTCACATGTCGTTACAAAAATTAGATTAAAAATAAAATCAAATTCAATCGAGAGTAAATTACAGAAAATGGTCCATGTGGTTGGTTCAAAATTATGAAAGTGATCCCTCAACTTTCAAAGTTGCAGTGGTGGTCACTCAAATCACTTAATACTTACAGAAATGGTTCCTCTCATTCTAAACATTTTTAATATGACGATTTTACCCTTTTCGTTTTTATAAAATCTATCTTTAATTTTTATTTTTTAATTCAACCTATACATGCTACAGAAGCATGGGTAACATAGATGTCTCTTGCCACCTAACTAGAATGCGCGTAACCTGCAATTTTTACTAAAAGTTGCAACATTTGTTTAAAGTGTTGCATATTTCAATAAAAAAATGCAACACATTTTTAGAGTGTTGCATTTATAATGAATAAAATGCGACACATGTTTAAAAACGCTAGTATGGTACCCGCGCAAAGCGGCGGCGGGAACAAATATTTATTTCGGTTCCTGGTTCGTTTAATTGCGTTATATTTTTAGAATGACATATAGAAGAAATGGATGTCGATGATAGGGATGGCAAAAAAAACCCGAACTCAATGGAGAAACCCAAAACATGGTGTATTCGGATCGGGTTCGGGTACGGCTTATCGGGTACGTGTCGGGTTTCGGGGATTGTTATCGGGGATTTTCATGTTTCGTGTTCGGGGATGGGGGAGACCATCCCCGCTCCGCCCCGATATTATTATAATATTAACTAGTTGTTAGCCCACCTATTACGTGGATGTTTAATTTATAAATTAATTGTTTGCTAAAAATCTATACAAATGTAAATGACATATTAAAATGTTTATTTTCCTACCAAAAAAGTTACAAAAACACTATTATTTTTCGTTACGAAATACTTAAATTTTTTTTGTGGTATGAATAGTACTAATATGTGTTATCATTATAAAACTCTTTATTTTTTGACTTATTTATATTTAACTAATAAAAATTCAAAAAATTAGTTTTACATAAAACACAATTTAAATATATTTATTAAAAAGAATTTATAAAACATTTCATTAGCAATACTACATTATTTAACTTTTAATGTACGAAATAGTGTCTAGTTAGCTAAATTAGAAGTTAGATATGGAAGATATGAAAATCTTTAGAAAATTATTTTTATTTATAGGAGTTAAATTAGGTAATACTTGATTGTAGTTTTACTTAATTTTTTAATATAAATTACATAGTTAAGTAAGAGGGATTATATATGGAAAATTGAGCGGGAAAATGAAATTTTGATCAAATAAGGAAGCGACACGTGTCGCTAGACGTTTTCTTTTATTAATAGACTAGTTTATTAACCCGTGTATTACACAGATAAATCGAATAAATATTTTTTTTCTAAAACTATATAAACATAACATTAAAAATTATTATTAAATATATATAAATATATAAAAGTAATTTTAAAACTTTAGTTTAAAGAAATTTTAGTTGGTTAATAGTTAAAATAGAATTTAATAGATTGAATTGATTAGATTAGATTTGATGTTATTAATAATTCTAGTAAATGACATGACAATTTGTAAAAATGACAAGTGACAAATTAAATAAGAAAATTACAAGTGTCAAATAAAAGTAGAAAATGACAAGTGACAATTTTGTTACTCTTTTAATAGTATAGATAGATATTGGTTTTTTATATTTTCTATAGGTACAATGTGTTCCAGATATTTCCTAATCTAGGTTTTTCAACAAAAGACGCCTCCCTCTCCTTCAGTCCTTCAGGCTTCACAATTTCACATACGAATTTTGGGCTCTGGCTTCTCAGTCAACCACCGTCAAGGCGGCGATCGGCTTCTCAGGCGACCAACGCTGCCCTCACCCTTCTGTCTTTCTTTCTTAGCACTCCAGCAGTCGAGACTCGAGACACCGCTTTCTTTCTCTCTCTCCCCTCGACCAGTCGACCGCCGCTGTCTCTCCTCGGTGGTGGCTCTGTGCCCACCGGTGACTGGATTCTCGATGGTGGCTCTAAGCCCATCGGTCAGTCTGACTGTCTCTAGCTTGGCGCTGGCTCTCGACGGTAGATTTTGTTGGTACACCCTGTGTGACGATAGCAGTCTAAGTGATCAAACATTGTGGTTTAACGAGTGTTTGATATATATGTTTATATATGTTTGACAGTTATTGATTGTGTGTTTGAACTTGGTGTAACATATTACAAGAAGTTCAAACATAAAGATCAAGGATTAATTCAAGCATAAGTTAATAACATAAGTTTCATATACATGTTGGTTAGATTCGAATTCTTTAAGGTTTGACATTCGAATCTGTGACAGATTCGAATGTGATCCTAGTTTCGAATGTAGGCAGATTCGAGAGTGTCAATGAGGACAAACTCGAATGGGCCTTGGGCCAGATTCGAGTTTGGCCCATGTCAGACTCGAATTAGCCTCTATAATTAGGGATAGACTCGAAATATTATCAGACTTTTTGCAGAATTCGAGATTGATTAAGCATTAAGCGATTTCGAGTTTATCATCAGTGTTAGTGCCGTTTCGGAGAGAATCAGTTCGTAGGAGCGTTCGTGTGTCATTCGTTCAGCTTCTGATAGTCTCCGTGTTTCTTGGTGAGAGTTGTTTCCGTCTACCCGTTAACGAGGATTCCGCACTCGTTGACGGTTCCGCGTCTAGATAGATCTCGTAGTGGTAGACCTTACATGGTATTAGGCATTTTGGTATGCCCTGCCCGCCCTGAAGCTGATCTACCCGACCCGACAAGTGATCGACACTATCATAAATATGGGTCATTCGCCCATTTATCTCGTCTAACCTCTCGGTCACATCCTCCCAGAATTCACCTTGACCCACTGCTAAGTCCTCTAACCGCCTCATGATGCGGCCAAAATCAACATCATCATTACCTCGACTGTGCGAGGTAGACGCCCCTCTGTTCGGCTCTTCGTGCCGAACTTCCGCTTCATTAGTGGCCTTCTCCTCTCTCTATCCTCTCTTCCTCAATATAGTCCTCGATATACGACTGCCTTGTCTCCTTGTCGAATATCTCAAACCCTTCATCAACTTCTCTAAAAATCAAGGTAGGGAACATGGCGGCCATAATATACGTCGTTGAAACAGAGGAAACCAGGGAATTGGGTGATAGTGAACCCATCCTCTCTAGGAATTTAGAGATCAACCAAGCATGAGGGATGATCGTCCTCTCTCTATATTTGTTAAATTTGGATGCTGACTACTCCAAATATGTTTATAGATTTATCATTTATATTTCTGATTTGTTAAATCTTGATGTTAGATGTTGATTGTTTTTGGGTCTTGATATCTCAAATCCATTTATCGATTTATCATTTATATTTGTTAATTGTTAAATCCTAATGTTAATGTTGATTGTTGTTGGATCTTGATTTCTCAACATGGTCATGGTATTGGATGCCAAATTTCTTTGTTTAAACATTGATTTTAGTTAGAAATATATATCTGGAATCATGGATAGGTGAAATTAGGTTGCCCCATTAGTTGGAAGAGGCCGCTAGATCAAGTTGCTTTCTTCTCTTCTTGTTTTATCGGCGTCCTTAATTGATTATTTTGAATCCAGATGCCCCTGTTTGTTCAGAATACATTATTGGTACCCATGAACATGAGTCTATATTGTCATTGTAAATTGGGAGGTGAAGCTTAAGAGAAACAAGCAGTGTCTGTGTTGCTTTGCCAGTTTGCCTTATACAGGAGATATAAACTTTAAAGATACTAGCAGTGTAGTCCCCATTTACCTTATAAAAGGCTGTTAGGCACAAAAAGGCCTCAGTCAAACCTGTTCTACATCTGAGGGGGAGATTTATAATCAAACCTGTTGATGCATTTGTAGGTTGAATTTAAGGCCTGTTATATGTCTTATTGAAACCTGAAAATGATTTGCAATATCAGTCTAAAGCTGTTCTATATGTTGCATGTGTTGCAACTAAGACAGTTTGTCCAAGCTGCTCTGTCTGCGGAACAGGCTAAGGGGGAGGAAGTCATTCCTGAGGACAGGCCTAGCAGTAAAAGGAGGCACTTAATTCTAACTGAAGAAGAAGAAGAAGAAGAGGAAATTCCTGAGGCTGCTGTCACTACAGCAGCAGCTAAAGGAAAAGAAAAGGCAGCTGATGATCCCATACAGCAGAAACAGGCAGAAATTCAATTTCACAAAGCCAGGGCTAAAGAAATGGGTCTTCCTATGCACAAGTACTTTGAGTTTAGAGAAGAACAGCTTCAAGCTCTGGAGGAATTAAGAAAAGAAGAAGAATCTGCTAAAGCTGCTAAATCCTTTGCACTCCAAGAAGCAAAGAAAATTAAAATGTCTACCTTGGAGGTGCAAAAGAAAATAATGGAAGCTGCCAGACAATCAGCAGGGGAGAAAGAGAAGGAAGTAGAGAAAGGTACTCAGGTCTCTGTGACCAAATCGACAGTACCCCATGCAAGAGCTCAATACCACTTTGACAACTTGGCTAAGAAAAAGTTTCATGATGTTGCTGAAAGAAGGCTAGCCAAGGAAGCAATTGTCAAAGCTGTCCCTATATCAAGGAAAGGCAGTCAGTGGAAGCTTGAAATAACAAGGATGGGTGCAACAGGCCCAGAATTGGAAACTTATGACCACACTGATGTAGCTCAGATGGGATACAAGGAGTGGATTGAGCTGGCAGTTGCCCTGAGTGAATCAAAGTCTGAAACGGCTAAACATATCAGGGCATATGTCAAGAAGTTGATGGAAAGAGTAAAGGATCTTGGCCTGATATCTAAGGAAGTTAGTGAAGGTGTCTTTGTGACACATCCAAAAATAAAGGCCAGGAGAACAAAGAAGGACACAGAGATGGAGCTACTCCTTACACTGATCGAACAAGGCGACTATGCCATTGAAATGAAAGGAGTTGATCATAGCCTGCCAAGTGGAATAGAGTTTGAGGATGGCAAAATTATTGAAGAACCTGAGTTGGGGGCATTTTTTGTAGATCCCCTAACTCAGAAGAAGTGCTTCCAAAGAGCCTCAGAGCTGTACAAAGTTGATCTGAGACAACTTGCCGCCTTCAGACTTGCAGTTTCATTTAAGCAGTCTAGCAAATGGAGAGCAGCCATCTGGGATCAGCTCAGAGGCTTCTATGAAAGAGGAGAGCTCAATGATCCCAAGTTCATGATCATCAGAAGTGAAGTTGAGGAACTTGAGGATACAAGGGAAGAACTGGAAAAGATGGTTCAGGATCCTTCTCCATTGTTATGAAGTCCATCTACCGTCTGGGTAGGTGAAGAATGGGAGCTGTCCATCAGTTGGACAGGCTTGCCATTATCTGCTCCCAACTCAAACAGTCCAAACATCTTGTACATTAGTTGTACATCCTGTACATTAGTTGTACATTATTACATAAGTTGTAATTTTTGCTTTTACATTAGTTGTAAAATACATTAGTACATTAGTTGTACTCTTGTAAGAACATGTGTTGTTCTAGTATAGTCAAGAATCTGTGTATATATAAACTGATCTTTTACTTTACTGTAATGTTGTAATTTCAATTCAGCAAAATGTACTGTAAAAATATATAGTGATTTTTGATAAGACCAGCTTAGACTGGTTATTGCAAATAGGGGGAGATTGTTAGGCACAAAAAGGCCTCAGTCAAACCTGTTCTACATCTGAGGGGGAGATTTATAATCAAACCTGTTGATGCATTTGAAGGTTGAATTTAAGGCCTGTTATATGTCTTATTGAAACCTGAATGATTTGAAATATCAGTCTAAAGCTGTTCTATATGTTGCATGTGTTGCAACTAAGACAGTTTGTCCAAGCTGCTCTGTCTGCTGAACAGGCTGGACATAAACTGTCTATGCTGCTCTACACTGGTGAGCAGCTTGGGCACTTTTAAAGTGTTCTGTTCTTTGTGAACAGAACCTGTTCTTTGTGAACAGGCTAAACACTTAATGGAATACATTCCAAGTCA
>JAANYP010000026.1:115031-268912 GCA_020465985.1 Centrapalus pauciflorus
CCAACGGTACTACTTCGTATTCGACTCTTTCTGTTTCAAGATGTGTTGGAGGCTCTTATGGTCTGTGAATACAATACACTTCATACCGTACAACTATTGTCTCCAAGGATTAAGACTACTGCTTCAAGATCCAGATCATGTGTTGTGTAAATCACCTAGTGAACCTTAAGTTTTCATAAAGTATAAGCTATGTCCCTATTTTTCTATATAAGCCCATTGTGTGAAGCGTCACAGTAATCTATAAATTTCTCGTTCCTCTTAAGTATGGACAAAATAGGCGCGCTGCACAGTTTGTGCTTTAATAACTAGAATGATGTCTCCTGATCCTTGCTCCAATCATACTTAATGTCTTTTCGGGTCAGTTTTTGTTAGAGTTCTGGTGGTCTTTGAGAAAATTGCTTATAATAAGTGGCAAGTCTTAAGGACTGTCGTATCTCTATGGGGGTTCTAAGAGTTGACCAATTCCTGATAGCCTTGATCTTTGCGGGGCCGACTTGGATTCCTTTACTATTGTTCACGTGACCGAGGGATTTCACCTCTCCTAACCAAAAGTCAAATTTAGAAAGCTTAGCATACAGTTGTTCTTTCTCCGATAATTCCAGAATCAGTCTTAAATGTTGCTCGTGCTCCTTCTCGTTTCGTGAGTAGATTAAAAGTCATTCATGAATACAATCACGAATTTGTCTAAATAAGGTTTGCACACCCGATGAGGTCCATAAGTACCGTTGGGGACACTGGTTTATCCAAACGGCATTAATCGGAATTTATGATGACCGAAGCAGAATCTGATAGCTGTCTTTGGAATATCTTTCTTGTGAACTCTAACCTGATGATTACCAGACCTTAGGTCGATCTTCGAATAGGAACTTAATTCTTCGAGTTTTGTCAAACAAGTCATTGATCCTTGGAAGTGGGTATTGGTTCTTTTAGCTTATTTAATATCTGGGTAATTGATGCACATCCCGAAAGTTCCATCCTTCTCCTTTATGAACAAAACTGGAGCTCCTCAAAAGCGAGGAACTCGGTTTGATAGGCCCTTTATCTAAGAGCTCCTACAGTTGGTTGGACGATTCTTACACTATTAATGGGGCTAATCAGCATGGTGCTCGAGCCACTGGTACCGCACCTGATACTAGGCCTATTTTTGAATTTGACTTGCCTCGATGTTGGGAGTTCATGTAAGTGTTCTTGAAAAACATTGGGGTAACCAATAATAAGAATATTTTCGAGCCGCTATCCCTTTGGCTCCCTCTCTATCAACACTTCAGGGTCCTAATGCTAGAGATGATGCTTACTTTGGTATTTCTTGTTTTGCGTTGGACAGTAAGGACCTTCTTATTGGCTAAAGGTATATGAACTGTGTTCTTGTTGCATACTATTTCCACACGATTTTCGATAGCCAATCCATGCCTATAAACCACGTGAACACTTCCCAGTTTGATGGGTATCATGTCTGTTTCAAAGAGTCGGCCTACTAATTCTAAGGAGCATCCTCGACTTATATTAATTGTCTTAAGCGTTTCACTGTCATCAACCTCAATAGCATAAGTAGCACTTAATGGAATTTATCTGCTTAGTGAACTTAGTGGATATAAAGCTCCTATCAGCACCAGTATCAAATAGTAGAAATGCATAAGTGGTATCTAATGGGGTAAGAGGATAAGTCTACGGGTTTGAAATTTCTTAGGCAGATAGTCACAGCTTTATCTTTTCCTACACAGAGTTGTAGTTAAATCTTAATTCCTCATAAAAGTTCCTGATACTTAATCTTTGTATATGATATGATCAGAATTTTCTGATAAATTCTTAAGCCTTATTTACCCTGAGATATATCAGATAGTAAAGCTTAGAGAAATACTATAAAGAGATGCCTCCGGGGTTTCCTCGTACTCCAGAGCGTTAAGCTGTTGGCTTAGTTCTGCAGTGTGGGCTTTGTGCTCCGCTAGGTGCTGTCACAATTCGTCGATTTCGTCTTGTTAAATCGCCTGGGTATTCTGGTTGGCCTAAGGTTTATTGGGGGTTTGCATTGCCTCCTGCCTAACCCTTACAAGGATCTCATCGACCTCTTGGTGGATTTTGTCGAAATTGGGGGTCGTGTCTGGTGGCCCTTGCCACCAACAGAGGCATCGTTTCTTACGTAGGTTTCTAGGTAAGTGTCTGCACTTGAGAGGAAGATGGTGTTCTGACTTCAAACTGGATTTGGATCCCCTCTTCGTTTCTCCACCCTTGGAGAGTGTGAGGCATCCATCCCCACTGTCCTATGCTTGCCCGTTACTACTGCGGCGGGCTTGGCTGATGGGCAGGTACCGGGATAGACTCCCGTTGTGCTAGTCACACCCTTTCCCTAGGGGTGAATTTTGATATGTTATTGTCATCAGGGTCCATATATGTGTTCACAGTTCTTGAAGAGAGTTTAGTTTTTGTAACAGTTATAGTCTAGGTACTAATGCAACCTAGTTCACTATAACTATGGCTCTGATACCAATCTGTCACACCCTGCTACCTTGGTTGGCAGCGAGACGTGACGAGTGCGGAAGCGTAACCATAATTATAACGAACGACCACTAAATGGACGTTTTCGAAATAATACATCATTAAAATTTAAGAACGTAATAATGTTTTATAAAATGAAAGAAATGAAGTTCCCGTAATACAGAGATTCTAATACATAATTAATGCGTCCAAAAATAATGCAGTCAAATCTACGTTAGTTTCGAAATATGCATGCGACTCCATGAAATGCGGAAGCTTGAAAGTTGGTGTATCCGAAGGCACACTTGCCTTAATTACCTGAAAATACATGCTAAAATACATCAACAAAAATTGTTGGTGAGCTCATAGGTTTACGCGAAAAGACCAGTTGTATGGACATTATCAGATGAGTTGAATTTACAAAATCATAAATTCCGTGTATGTATTACATAAACCATCATGCAACCGAAGCTTAATTAGAATGAGTTTGCCCTGTGCAGTATTCCCATACGTAATACCGTGTGTTGAATATATATGCACTCGCTGTTAGCCGAACTGAGCTAACACGAATGGGGGACATGACTCCCAATAGATCTATCCACAATATACTCGCGCTTACAAATAAATGCAATTAACGATTCATGATATAAGGGCTGATGGAATCCGAACATGTAATACATATAAGAAATAAACAGTTTTGATGTCCATATAAAAATAGTGCATGTATTTCCACCCCAATAGATAGTGAAAAATAGGGGCTATGAGAACTCACCGTAAGTGCGTCGGCAAAAACGAGCGTAAAATGCAAATTAGCGTTGTTTGATGGGTGATGAAACCGGAGGTGGTTAACCGAGTCCTAAATGATAATAAGGACTTAATGTTACTAATATATGATAATATGTATATTTATAGATTTTTATGTCTTAAATCACCCAACATTACAAGTTTATAAATAAGATTTGCTTAAAACGTCAAGTTTATATATATATAATTTTCCAGCTTTTTCGGAGGTTTTTCGGCCTACTTTGAGGCTGTTTTTGACCAAGCTCCAAAATGTTTTAGACTTTGGTTTTCTAGGTCATTAAACTACTATATACAAAGGATTTTTAGAATCAAGAACGGCCATTTTTCGAGTTGTTTAGGTTGGTGAAAAAGCTCGTTAAAAACGCTATGTTGGCCATTTTTGAGCTGTCAAACTTTCGGTTTCTCAAATAGTTTCTGGAGGTCTTAAACTTCAAAATAAATTAAGAAAAATTGCAGATCTATAGTTAAGACATAGATCTAACTTTTGAGACAAGAATCAACTCATTTCGTTGAGTTATGAATTAGTTATGATTTTTCAAAGTCGATACAAATATTCTGCCGAAATTCCGTAGTTTATAAACTTAAAACAACTTATGATTCTTGTTGTTTATTTAATGACAACTTGTTTAAAAGCCATAATAGTTATAAAACCACATATATATCACATGTTTTCATAATATTAACATGTTTATAATGTGTCCATATATTCATAAACACATTTAAAGAAACAACTTAAAAATAACAACTAGAAACTTATAAACTTGAGTTTTTATGAAACTTGTTGTTGTAGGTGATTATATATATTATGCAAGACTTATATGAACATAAATATAAGATGATATAATCTAGTATTTACTTACTTTGATGTATTATAGGAATGAAAATGAGTAGAAGTTGAAATCCTTGCAAGACTTTTCACCAAAACTCTTGAAATATTAGAAGAACACAAAGTTGCAAGTGTTGGTGTTCTTGGCACTCTTTGGCCGGTTTTGAGAGGAAGAAAAGAAGGAGATTTTTGTGTTGTGAAGGTGTGAAGAATGAGATGAAGTTGGGGTCCTATTTATAGAGGTGAAAAAGGTGGTGAAATGATGAAAGGAGTTGTAAAATCTTGGATGAAAGGAAAGAGGAGGATTTGATGTAGAAATGTTGAGTTAAAAATTATTTCATAGGTCCTTTGTGGTCCTTGTATGGCCGGCCTACATAGGGTATTTTTGGTGTATTTCTATTTTTTTTTTTTTGTATAAAAGTATTTAGAAATATATTCTTGTATTTCCCTTTTCTTGTAAATTCATAAATACTTTTGGATGCATTGTTTTAATGACTTGTTTTAGCCTTGCATAATTAAGGTTAAGTAATTGTATTAGTGTATGATTAGTGTCACAAATCATGATTTAATTATGTACTTAGTTGAATTAACCCTTCATGTCGTAAATTGATCGGATTAATTGATTTCCCGATTCATCGCACCGATGAATTTGATTCGAATTGAGTTGAATTTCTTCATGAACCTTGTTAATCACTTTGGTTAATTTCTAATGACCACCTATTAGGTTATAATTGGCCATTAAATACTAATTAAGTCGTTGTTGCTAACCTGGTTCAATGCCGGATGTTACATCCACCTTCTTCGTACTCAATCAGTGAATCAACTCCGGCAGGGCTTCGCCAACGTTTTCAATATTTCGAGACCTCTAAAAACGAAGACAGTCTCTCCCTATTTATAGAGTACGTGGATTTTAGGGTTTTGGGCGTCAAAAAGCGGCTGTAGGGTTTTCACGCCGCACGGGCGAAGGCCTGCGCCTGGCCCTGCGCTAGGGTTATACGCCCAAGGCTACGCTGGAAGTTCTCTCTAACTCCAAATAGCTCTGTTTTGAGGGCATAGGGTGGTGCGCGTCTGCGCCCCCACCTGCTCGTTTCGCGCTGAATTTTCTCGAGCTGCTTCCATTTGACTTCTTGACCCTGAAACAAAATTTGGGAGTAAAATCATGGTAGTTACGAAGCCCATGTGCATAAATAAGCCTTAAACGATACCGAAAACACATAATATTATAGCCTTATCAGTATGCTAGTGATCGTCAGCGAGATGAGGTACAAGTGTGCTATATTTTAGAAAGCCAATAGTCCTCAGTTAGGTGAGGCATCCTGTGAATTCTAATAAATCGATAATTGATGTGGGACACCGATAGTCCTCAATGAGGACGAGGTGATCCCATTCTAACTTGACATCGTCCATCACTTGCCTTTATATTTTGATTGATAGAAAATACATGTTGGATAAGCAAGATTAGTATGTAGTTGTTATTTATATTAATTTTAGAATTCACTAAACAACTTTTGTTGTTAACCCTATAGTTGTTAACCTTTTTACGTGTTTTGAGCTATCGAGCGGGAAGCATATATTCTTCTTTATTATTGCAGATTGTAGACTCGAGACTAACGGTATGCTTCGGTTATCGTGGTAGCCGACTTCCTGGCCACAACTATTCTTTTGCTGGATCATGACCTGTAACATTGTAGACTATAATAGTTATTTTTCGGATGCATCAGTTATGATGCATTATTTGTAAAAGTTTTAAATTCTACCAGAATTCTGCTAGTATTAATGTATTAATTATTGTTAATTACGCTTAAATATGTATTATTGTTGTATGGGTGTTTCATATTTGATTTACAATGTCAAGCCTTTATTGCTTCCATATATTTAATGTTGTTTTGACGATCGGTGAGATATATTCTGTTAATTTGAGGAATCTCAGTTTACGTGAAAATCATTTTGATTCGAAGGATTATTTGGCATTGAAAATGAAAAACCTTTAAAATTGAAATTTAAAACTAATGAAAAATTTTGGTAAACTAAACACTATACGCTTTCTCTACTTTTACATAATTTCTAAGGAGAATTGCTCAAAATAGCAAGTAATTTTTTCCTGTTTTCTTGTTATAGCAATCTCGCAAATTTTGTCACAAATAAAGGAATCAACTCTTTGTTCATTCTCGGTTATATCATTTAACCGGTAAACAACAAAAGTTAACTAGTAAAAAATGATTATACATAGGGTTTATTTTTTGATATACCAACCAACTTTTTTATTTTTTTCCTGATTGTGACAATGAGTTTTATTTTTTACCATTTAATATATTGTTTGAAATAGATTACTGATTAAATGCTATAATCGAGAGTAAACTAAGAGTTGATTCCATTATTTGGGATAAAATTTACGAGATTGCTATAATAAAAAAGAAGAGAAAAGCTGCTATTTTGAGCAATTCCCGTAATTTCTATGACCTCTGTCCCTTCTTTACATCAGACTTTTCTTTTCAAGGCAAGCAAACAAGCACTGCCCTAGCACCAACGTATCTCCACCGCCTCCTAACGCCACCGCCGCCGTTGATATCCTGCTCCACTACAGCTTCACCATCCCACTCAACCATTGTCACTGCACTCTGGCCTTCTTCATTCGTTTCACTCAACCACTGCAGCTTCGCCACCGTCGCCGATCTAGGTTTTGTCAAGGTTTTCTTTCACACCGTTATTATTTGTTTCTTCAAGAACCTTTATATTTTTACGTTTCGAGATCTAATTTCCTGTTGTTTATGTTTTAGGGTTTATTGGGATTGGTTTTAAAATAACAGTTTTGATAATTGATAATGTTATTTTATATTATTATTAAAAGAATACTCAAAAAATGGAAAAGGGGTTATTACTTGAAATAACAAGTCACTTTCACTTTTTTCCTTATTATAACATTCATTTTTATTGTGTACCATTTATTGTATTATACTTACATCTTTATCATCTTTAATACAATATATTACCTAAAACTTGTTTAGTAATGATGTGGCACCGATTTTAAAATATGATCTGCCATGTCATATGCAATGTGGACATAAAAATAAATGACATGGCAACATTTTATGAAGAATATTAAAATAGTAAATATGATTAACCCTAATTCTCCATGCCTCCACCTCAAAACCCATTCATCATTAACAAACACTAACCGCCATCATCGGCAAACCGAACCACCACCACGTTGCACCCTCCCTCACAGTCTCACGTTGATATTTCTTATCTCCTATTCTTAATTTGCAGTCGTCGTCGTAGATCTAAAGAGCAACCGCCATAGATCTATGATGATATGCGGTTTTTGTTCCTCCTCTCCTATATTCTCGTTCTTTATCTCAACCTACCAACATATAAAGTACGGTTTTTTTCTTTCTGGAACAAGAGAAGAAAGGTTTTTAAGAGTTCGATTTTTCATTTTTGGGTATTTTGGTGGTTGATTTCTTGAATAATTGTATTTTAGGAACTTGTTATTTGGTTTTTGGGTTTGTTTGAAGATTTAAGTTTAGGACAGTGACAGATCTAGCTTTGATTTGGTGTAGTGACGGATCTGACTTTATTTGAAGATTTTTGTATTTTAGGCACTTGTTTTTGTTCGTCAGTGGTGGTAACAACGGAGCTGACTTTGATTTGTGGTTGGAATTAGTTTAGGGTTCCAATTTTTTACTTTGATTTTAGTTTGATACCGGTTTCTTGAGAGTTTTAAGTGGGATTCTATAGGTCCCAACAACTTTCCCAAGTATGTTCCAATAAGCTGTAAAGGGGGGTAAATACAGCTAATTAAAAATGCAACATACTTTTTCTCAAAGTTTGTATGTGTATATTAACAGGTGTTAATTACATACAGGTTTGAACTGCAGAATGGTTCAAACAGAGATGACAGAAACAACAGATGAACAACTAATCTAAGACTCACTAAGACTAGTCACAATGAATTCACTCACTAAGATGCACTCACCATTTTACAAGACACATACAGACAGCTTAGAAATAGAACAGCTTAGACACACTATCACTATTCTATTCTTTGTTGAGAAGCAGAACTTGCATGCATGAAAACACAATTCTTTTTGCACGTTCTGATCTTGTGGATATCTCTCTCTTGGTTATCTCTCATTTCTTAGAAGCTTCCTTTTATACTCACTCAGAGAATCCCAGTGAAACTTCCTTATTGGATGCAGAGATAGTGGAGTGCCTTTACAAAAAGACAAGAAAACTTTTGTCTTTTCCTCTTTGTCTCTGTTGCATGCTGCTTTACCTTAATGAGGAATGTCAACTTTAATCCTTTCCTCTTCATGTATAGCCATTTTGATATAAGGAATGGTCTGTCACCCATTTCAAATATCCTCTTTGTCTTCATGTATCAGAACAGCCTAGACAGTGAAAGCAGCTTTTGATTTTCCACTTTGTCTACGACTTGTAAACTGATCTTACGTCCAAGACTTTGCATGCTGACATGGAAACAGATTCCATAGTGTAAAACCTGTTCACAGAGAACAGGTTATGTTCACAAAGAGCAGAACACTTAACTTGGGCCAGAGCTGTCCAACAGTCATGAACAGCGTAGACAGTTTATGTCAAACCTGTCCAACAGTTTTAGGACAGCTTAGGCAATCTGCCAGGTTACAACGAATGTAACAGTGTAAACAGCTTTTGGCTTATATTGTAAATCCCTTATCAGGATTCAATAAGGCGTTAGAACAGCCTTAGATTTTCCTTTTAAGTGTATCAAACAGGTTTGATTGAAAATCTCCCCCTATGATGTAGAACAGGTTTGATTGAGGCCTTTTTTTGCATAACAATCACCCCCTATTTGCAATATTCAGCCTAAGTTGATTTTATCAATGATCACTATATACTTTTACATTACAGTTGCAAAAATGAAAATAAAACATATAAGTAAGATAAAAGATCAGTTTATACATACGTATATTGATAAAAACAACATATGTTTTTATAAGTACAACTAATGTACTGGAATAAATTACAACAAATGTAATAAAGTACAACTTATGTACATAGAAAAGTCAACACTTTTAGACTATTGAAGTTGGAAGCAAATAATTGTAAGCATGTCCAACTAATGGACATCTTCCATTCTTCATTCACTCATCACCAGTAGATGGACTTTGAAGTTGTTCCTCTACTTTCTTTTGAACCCTTTCTAATCTGGCCTCAGTGTCTTCTATTTCATTTCTGAGGAACATAAAGTCTGGGCTCTCAAGTTCTCCTCTTCTATAGAAGGCTGTAAGCTGATCCCATATGATGACTCTCCATCTGGCATGCTTTTCAAAGGTATTTGAGAGTCTGAAGGCAATAATTTGCTTAAGACCAGCTTTGTGAAGATCTGAAGCTCTCTGGAAACATATTCTTTTAGACAGAGGATCCACAAAGAAAACCCCTACTTCATGTTCTTCAATAAATTTGCCCTCTTCCGGTTCAACACCTTTGGGTAGGCTATGATTAATCCCTTTGATCTCAACAACGTACATACCTTGCTCAATCATCACGAGCAGCTCCTTAAGCTCTGTATCCTTCTTTTATTTTCTAGGCTTGATCTTAGGTTCCACTTGTGAGGTACCCTTGATCAATTCTTCTGAGATCAGGCCTAGGTCTTTTACTTTCTCCATCAGCTTTTTAACGTATGCCTTGATAGTTTTAGCATTCTCAGACTTTGAGCTGCTCAGGGCAACAACCAGTTCTACCCATTCTCTGTATCTCATGTTTGCAACATCTGTGGATTCATAAGCTTCCAGTGAAGGGCCTTCAGCGCCAAGCCTTGTGACTTGAAGCCTCCACTATTTATTTTTCCTTGATATGGGAACATCTTTGATAATTGTTTCCTTGGCAAGTCTTCTGTCAGCTACATCAAAGAACTTTTTCCTTGTCATGTTATCAAAGTAGAATTAAGCATTTGCTGATATGGATACAGACTTTGTCTTGGTCACTAAGACCTTTGAGCCTTGCTATTGTTCACCCTCTTTGCCACTGACAGACTCATTAGCAACTTCCATCAGCTTCCTTTGAACATCCAAGGAAGGCATTTTTATTTTCTTGCCTCCTTTCAGCAAAGGCTTGAGCAGCTTTTACAGAGGCTGCCTCCTTCTACTTCCTTTCAAAGATCTCAGCCTGTACTTGTTTCCACTGATAATAAGTGTCCAGTGGAAGACCCATGTCTTTGGCTTGAGCTTTGTCATATTTGAGTTGAAGGGCCTTCTGAGCATCAGTGTCTGCACAAACTTTCCCTTTGCCATTTGCTGCATTGGATAGGGCTAATTCAGCTACCTCTTCTTAATCTTCCTCAGATGCTTCCAAGATCAACTATCTTCTTTTGCCTAGCCTGTCCCCAGGAATAGAATCCTCCCCCTTAGATGGTGCAGGGCTTGGAAGACTAGCCTGAGTAGGCTCAGCAGCTGTGGAAGCACCTACAACACCAGTTTGTAAATGACTTGTTGCTTCGCCAACTGGGGTTGATTTCTCCTCTGAGGGAGATGAAGATTTTTCCCCCTTTGACTTTGTCTTCAAGGCAGATTTCTCCCCCTTTAAAGGAGATGGCACAGAACCTTCAACATCAGTTCTACCTGAAGGAACAAATTCAATATTGATAGTGCATCCTGTGTGACGATAGTAGTCTAAGTATAGACGATATTTTGTAATAGTCAATTTGTTCATAATTGCATATTAATATGTGTTTGATATATGTTTGATACATGTTTGTTATATGTTTGATATATATGTTTGATATTGATTGTATGTATGTTTGAACTTATAAGTTCAAACATAAGTTCAAAGATAAGTTCAAACATAAGTTCAAAGGAACTGGTTCGAACTTATGGAGGACAAGTTCGAAAGGCCTTGGGCTTAGTCGAACTTGTCCTAGGCAAGTTCGAACCAGGTGATATAATCAGGTGTTAATTCATTTTAATTAACAACTTTTACAGAATTCGATAAGAGATTAATGCAGAGGCGATCTCGAACTTGCAAGGAGATTGATTGTTTGTTCTTGGAGAGAATCACGTGTCGGGGCGTTCTATTGTTCGTCTATCATCATGTGTGTCTCCGATTTTCGTGTGTGTGGTCTTTCCGTCAAACTGCTAACGAGGATTCCGAACTCGTTGGACGGCGTCGCATCAAGATTGGATCCGTAGCTAGGCGACCTTACAAGTGGTATCAGAGCCATTAGGGTGTTCTTCGTGTTCTTCGTGTTCATAAACAACATCCGTGGTTTCTTGGCGTTTTTGGACGGAAAAATCAATTTTTGGTTAGTTTTTCGAGTTATACAAGCAAGATAACAGAGAAAAGTTTGCATTAGTTCACCTTTTTGGTCGAAATCAGTATTTTTAGACATAAAAATATTGGTTTAAACTGAAAACTTGAAAAAATCGAATTTTTGGCCGTTTTTCGAACTTGCGGCGCTCGAACATAGGGGGTAATAGGGTTTGTTCGAATTTGTCAGAAATTCGAATTTGTCAGAAAATACGTTCCTCTCGAATTTATTTTAGGGGTTCATACGAATTTGGCTGAGATTCGAATTTGCTAGCATTCGAATTTGTCAGATTTCGAACTTGTTGGGAATCTCGAACTTGTCAGAATTTCGAATCTGTTGATTTCGAACTTAATTTCGAATTTAATTTCAAATGAATTTAATACTAATCAAATTCGAACTTACTTAAGTTCGAAAGGGTTGATTTAAATTAATTTAAATTAAATTAATTAAGTTCTAATTCAAAAAGTTTAGAAAGAATGACCATTATGCAAAAGTTTATCAAAATGGACCACGAAGTCGGTAAGGCAAATTCACCACCCAAGCTGATGAGGTTGGAAGATTATTACTGGTGGAATGATAGGTTTGCTGATTTCGTTCGTTTCAATGACATGTGGATGTGGATCTGTATCGACGAGGGATACATTCCACCCACTCAGGAGTTTGAAGGTCCTCAGAGAGTCCTGACATATCAGAAGATGAAGGATGACGACAAGAAATTATATGAGGCAGAGAATAGAGCGTTTTCTATTATTCGCATGCCATTACCTCAGGAGATTCTACACACATTCGAAAATCATCGTACAGCGAAAGAGTTGTGGGATGCACTCGAGAAACGGTGTGAGGGAAATCCGAGGGTTCGGAAAGGAAGAATCGAGATGCTTAAGCAGCAGTTCGCAATTTTCAAGGCATTGAAAAACGAAGAGCTGGATGAGACAATCACAAGGTTTTACCACTTATTGACAGAGTTGGATAATCACGATGTCGAGTATCGTGAACTAGAGAAGATTGAGAAACTTCTTGATGCTTTACCAGCGAAATGGAAGATGTACGTAGCGCTCATAAAGCATGATGAAGAAAAATTTGTTGGTACACCCTGTGTGACGATAGCAGTCTAAGTGATCCAACATTGTGGTTTAGCAAGTATTAGATATATATGTTTATATATGGTTGATAATTATTATTGGTTTGAACTTAATGTAACGTATTTCAAGAAGTTCAAACATAAAGATCAAAGATAAAATCAATCATAAGGTAAAAACATAAGTTTCGATACTTAGTTAATTATGTGAGAAGGTAAATTCGAAATTTCTAAGGACTAGGATTCGAATCTGGTTAGATTCGAATGAGTCACTTAGACAGATTCGAATGTGACCACTTAGGCAGCTTCGAGAATGTCAGATGGGACAAACTCGAATGGGCCTTGGGCCTGATTCGAGTTTGGCCCATGGCAGACTCGAATTAGCCTCTATAATTAGGGATAGACTCAAATAATTATCAGACTTTTTGCAGAATTCGAGAGTGATTAAGCATTAAGCGATTTCGAGTTTATCATCAGTGTTAGTGTCGTTTCAGAGAGAATCTTCTAGTAGGTGCGTTCGTGTGTCGTTCGTGCAGCTCGTTGATAGTCTCCGTGTCTCTGGTGAGAGTTGTTTCCGTCTACCCGTTAACGAGGATTCCGCACTCGTTGACGGTTCCGCGTCTAGATAGATCTGTAGTGTGTAGACCTTACAAGTGGTATGAGAGCCTACGGGGTGTTCTTGGTGTTCTTCGTGTTCATCTAGATACATTCTAGGTTTCTTGACGCTTTTGGACGGTTTTTTCCTCTCATCTTTGTGTTTTTCGTGTTCTTCGAGCTTAGCAAATTGTCATCCGGGAAATACTTCGTGTTTTTCACGTTTTTGATCGAAATCAATATTTTTCGTTGTAAAAATATTGATTTAATCTGCAAAACGTAAAGAAATCGAAGTGTTAGCCGTTTTTCGAGTTTGCGGCGCTCGAATCTATTAGGAGTAATTAGGGTTATTCTTAATCTCGAGTCTAACCAAAATCCACTCCTCTCGAGTTTGATAAAGTGTGTTTCGAGTTTAATTCGAGTCTGTGCTAGTTTCGAATAGGTTCTCGAGTCTGCTGACATTCGAGTTTGTTTCGAATTTGGTCTAGAGTCGAATAGGGCAACTTAATTGAATTTAATCCCAAATAAATTGAAATTTAATTATATTCGAATCAACCTAGATTCGAAAGAATTAACTCAAATTAGTTTCGAATTAAATTAATTAAGTTACAATTCAATTACTTTCGAAACGATGTCAAATCTTCAAAAATTCCTGGAAATGGACCACGAGGTCGGGAAGGCAAACACTCCGCCTAAGCTGATGAAACTCGAGGATTACTATTGGTGGAAAGATCGGTTTGCCGATTTCGTGCGTTTCAACGATATGCGCATGTGGGTTTGTATTGACGAAGGGTACATTCCACCAATTTCTGAAGTTGAAGGACGTCAGAGAGTCTTATCATATCAGATGATGAAGGAAGATGATAAGAAACTTTATGAAGCCGAGAACAGAGCTTTCTCGATAATTCGAATGGCGTTGCCTCAGGATATACTACACACATTTCGGACTCAAAAGACATCTAAGGAACTTTGGGAGTCGCTAGAAAAGAGGTGTGAGGGTAATCCTAGGGTTCGAAGAAAGCGTATGGAGCTGTTGAAACAACAGTTTGCTATTTTCAAGGCGTTGAAGGATGAACAGTTGGATGATACCATCACCCGCTTTTATCATCTATTGACGGAGCTTGAAAGTCATGGAATTGAGTATAATGACACTGAGAAGAACAATAAGCTTCTTGATGCCTTACCAGCTAAATGGGCTATGTATGTGGCAATGATTAAGCTTAATGAAGACAAGTATTATACTCAATCATTGGAAGATATTGTGGGAACGTTGCGAGCTTATCATTTCGAGCTACTGAAGGCCGAAACGGATTACGAACAAGTCCAGAATCCAGCGATGTATTTTGGAAAATCAACAAAACCTTCAGCGACAGCTGATCTGAAAACTGCTACAGCGTTTTTCACCAGAGAAACGTCGTCACTAGCAGAGACTGATGACACACTGAATAGAGTGTTCTTAGGATTGGGAAGATCGGAAGAACAGCAACCTCAAGCAACTCAGGCATCGACATCTCAGGGCTATTCTAAGATGCCCATGAGCGCAAAATCAGCCGAAGAACATTTGAACCTACTTGCTTCATTTGTGGCTGCATACGGAAACTGTGTTCAGGGGAAGATAAACGACCTGCTCTCTGGGATGAGGACTATGATCAGGTCGACCCTGACAATCTTGAGGAGATGACCTTAAATGGCAACTGGCCATGGTAACCCAACGGGTTAAAAGATTCATCAAACGAACTGGGAGGAATCTGACAATGAACAATAAGGGGATTGGATTTGATAAGTCCAAGGTCAAGTGCTACAATTGTCAAGGTCTGGGACACTTCGCCAGAGAATGTCAGAGACCGAAGGTAGATACGTACCAAGGGCAGAATCAGCATCATGGACAGTTTCAGACTCAATCTCAACAACGATACCTTCCAAGTTCGTCTGCCGGTCAAGCCAATCTAGCTGGTCTACTATCAAATATCACATCAGAAAGACAGCTGGATGGTACCTACGACTGGACCTCACATCCGGAATCAAATGCTCGGGCTTTTATGGCCGAAGTCACGGAGAAAGGATGTGAAGGAGAAGAGCAGACCACAAGGGACAGCAGTCCGATGTGGGTGGAGAAGACGAATGATCAGACGCTTCTGGAGTTTGCCGCTCAAATGGCCAACGTGGAATCCGACCACACAAAGGTTAGTCTGACTTCCTCTCTTTTTCATGAATTATGCTTGTTATGTGTTACTTCTAATGATAGGTTAAATCTAGTCTTAGAATCACATAAAACCATAACTGCTCAAAATGAGTCTTTAAAGGCTGATAACGCTAGCCTAAACGACATTAAGCAAGTTCTTAAGGAAAAACTTAAGGCTGATGCTCAAGACGTAATAGTTCTGAAAGACAAACTGAGTGAGCAGTTTGTTAGGTTAGAGCTTATGTATGAGCAAGTAGAGGCCTTGACAAAAAATCTTAAGGACAAAGACATAGAGCTAGCTGAAACAAAGGTAAAGGTAGCAGAGGCCAATAGTAAGCTAGAGAAGTTTAGGAATTCAAGCCTGAACCTAGGGAAAGTTTTAGATGCTTAACGCCAATCTAAAAAGCCTGTAGGTCTAGGGTTTCATGAAATTCCTCCTCCTTTTAATGCAAACTACGTGCCTCAACCTCAGGAGAAATCTGACAAATCAGAAGACTTAGAGGACATACCTGCACCTATATCTAAGCCTGTAACAGATAATACAACTAAGGTGACTGATACAACCGTCAAGGTTAAGAAAGTCAAATTTGTGTCTTCCTCCAGTGAAACACCTGCAGGAAAACATAAAATTGATTTTAATGATCAGGACGATGAACCAGTCACAATAGATGTTCAAAAGGACCAAGACACTAGTGAGACACCTAAGTCTAAGGGCACACACAAGAAGTCCATAGATAAGATGTCCTGCTTACGATGTCATGAAAAGGGGCATGTTGCTTCTAACTGTCCGCTTAGGAAAACCGAAGTTACACCTAAGACAGGGAAGCCAACTCCTGTTAAGCCCTCAACAAGTGTGGCGAGCACTAGTAGTTCTCAGAATACCGAGAAAACTGTGCAGGCCGCACGAAAACAAGTTGTGAAACAAACACCGGTAAAGGTTGGACCAAAAGAAGTGGTTAGGCCAAATTCACCGAATAGAGTCGTAAATCAATCTAGGTCCGGACCTCAACAACAATATAGGAGCACAACACCTAGCAGAGCATACACTCCGGTTAGGTCACACACTCCTATTAGACATCACACACCGGTAAGAGCTCAGGGATCACAATCTGAAATGCAATATAATCGGAATTATTCTAGAGCTCCACAACAAATGCCTACTCAAAGGCAAAGAGTGAATTTACATCACTCGGCACCACAACAAACTCCTGTTCAACGACCCAAGTCACCTGAAAGGCGAGATGGGTATTTGAAAGAGTTTAAGTATGTGGACGAGAATGGTATAACCAAGTCAGTTATGGCTTGGGTTCCCCGCACTAACATATTTTCTTTCATGTGCAGGAGATTACCACAGGTCCAAACAACAAATGGTTCGTCGACAGTGGATGCTCCAGGCACATGACAGGGGAAAGAAGTCTCCTTATAGACTTCAAGGGTGGGAATCGGGGATTTGTATCATTCGCGGGAAATAAAGGAGGAAACATCACGGGTACCAGAGTGGTCACTAATGGGACAATCAAGTTGGATCAAGTTTATCATGTTGATAAACTGGTTCACAATCTCATTAGTGTATCTCAAATCTGTGACAAGAAGAATTCAGTGTTGTTCACAGACACTGAAGTGTTAGTGCTAAAACCAGGTTTCAACATTCCTGAAGAGTGGATATTGATGCGGGCACCAAGGAAGAATGACTTGTACATGCTTGATATGAACAAGCCGGAGACTTCGATGGGGCCAATCTGTTTATTATCCAAAGCTTCGGAGACGGAATCAGTATTGTGGCACAGATGCATGGCTCACTTGCACCTAAGAAAGATGAACTACATAACAAAAAATGGATTGGTGCTAGGTGTGCCTATGAAGAGCTTTCAGTTCGAGGACAAGTGTCTACCATGCAAGAAGGGCAAACAACATAAGAAGACACACAAGTCCAAGACTCAGAATTCCATAACCTCTACATTCGATTTGTTGCGTATGGATCTCTTCGGTCCAATCAACAAAAGGAGTATAGGAGGTAGTTGGTATTGTTTAGTTATCACTGACGATTACTCACGATTTTCTTGGGTTTTCTTTCTAGGTACAAAGGACGAGACGGCTTCCAAGCTCATCGGGTTCTTAGACCAAGTGGAGAATTCCTACGGAACACAGGTTAAAAGGATACGTAGTGATAATGAAACTGAGTTCAAAAACACTGTAATTGGTGTATATTGCCTCTCAAAGGGCATAGTGCATCAATTTAGTGCACCATATGAGCCTCAACAAAATGGGGTGGCCGAACGTAAAAACAGGACACTGATTGAGGCAGCTAGGACTATGCTTTCGGATTCAAAGCTTCCTACCATGTTTTGGGGGGAGGCAGTGAATACCGCATGTCATATTTTAAACCGAGTCCTAACTGTCAAATATTTGAACAAAACCTGTTATGAAATTTTGAATAAACGGCCACCTAATTTAACTGGCTTCGAACCGTTTGGGGTACCATGCACTTTATTGCGTACAAAACATCAACCGAAGTTTGGTGAAAAGGCTGACGAAGGATACTTCCTAGGTTATGTGCCGAACTCACCAAACAAACGGGTTTTTAACAAAACAAATGGTACGGTGGAAATTGTGTATAACATTGAAGTCACAAGTTATACACATGAACCCCAAACAGGTCCGGAATGGATATTTGACTATGATAAATTATTTGAGTCATTTAACATTCCTTTGGATGAAAATGCAGGTACAATCAAAAAGGACATGGCGACGTTGCATCTGAATGACGCAGGTCATACCTTTCCGAGGACTACATTTCAATCCACATCCGAGCCTACTGCGACAGAAGATGGATCTCCAGAAGTTACTAATCCAGAGGCACCTTCAACTGAGAATCAGACTCAGACAACAAATTCCAACTCTGAGGAAACTGTCCTCGAGGAGGAAAATGTGGAATCTGAGGCTGTTCCCCCATTAGGTGAAATAGGATCTAACTTAGGAGATAATCTAAGAGTTGACGAGATAGAGACCTCTAGGATCAACAAGAACCATCCTATAGAAAGCATCATAGGAAATCCTAATGAGGGTGTGAGGACTAGGAGTAGTTTAAATAACAACACAGCGTTGTTGTCGATGATAAACGACTCCGAGGCATATCACACCTGTCTCTATTCTTGTTTCATATCGCAAGTAGAGCCTAAGAATGTGCAAATGGCACTTAAGGATAACTCCTGGGTTGAAGCGATGCAGGAAGAACTTTCGCAGTTTAGGAAACTAGAAGTGCGGGAGTTAGTTCCATTACTCGAGGGGAAGTTGCCATAGGAACCAAATGGGTTTTTAAGTGCAAAAGAGACGATCGGGGTATAGTCACTCGCAACAAGGCTAGGCTAGTTGTAAAGGGTTTCAACCAAGAGGAGGGAATCGATTACAATGAGGTGTTTGCGCCAGTAGCTAGGCTAGAAGCCATTAGGTTGTTTCTGGCTTTTGCTTCCTTCAAGGGCTTTAAGGTATATCAACTAGATGTTAAGAGTGCTTTTCTATATGGAAAAGTGAAGGAATTGGTGTACGTAGAACAGCCACCCGGATTTACAGATCCAAAATATCCTGATAGAGTATATCGTTTAGATAAGGCTCTATATGGATTGCATCAGGTACCAAGGGCGTGGTATGAGACTCTATCCAACCATTTATTAGAAAACGGGTTTGAAAGGGGTAGGATAGATAGTACGCTGTTTGTTAAGAGAAAGGGAGAACACTTTATCTTGGTACAAGTGTACGTAGATGATATCATTTTTGGATCATCAGACGAACAAATGTGCAAAGATTTCGAGAAGGTGATGAAGTTGAAATTCGAGATGAGTGCTATGGGAGAGTTAAATTTCTTTTTGGGGTTACAAGTTGACCAGAAGAAGGATGGTATGTTTATCCATCAGACGAAGTATGTCTATGACATATTAGAACGCTTCGGGATGGAAGGAACAAAATTGACTGCCCATTTCAGCACGCCGATTCAAGTGAATCACAATCTCGGACCGGGTACTGAAAGTGATACCGATGTGGATCCGACATTATATCGGGCCATGATTGGATCACTTATGTATTTAACTGCTTCAAGACCTGACATCATGTTTGCTGTGTGTATTTGTGCTAGGTTTCAAGCGAATCCGAAGGAGATGCATATGAAAGCTGTGAAGCGGATTCTACGATACCTCAAGTCGAAACCGAAGCTGGGACTTTGGTATCACGCGGAGGGAGATCTAGAGTTGGAAGCGTTCACGGATTCTGACTACGGCGGATGCAGCTTGACGCGCAAATCAACAACTGGAGGTTGTCAATTCCTAGGAGGGAGACTGGTATCCTGGCAATGCAAGAAACAGACGTCGGTAGCCGTGTCAACGTGCGAGGCCGAGTATGTTGCTGCTGGTAGTTGCTGCTCACAGGTTCTGTGGATGCAACAACAATTGCGGGATTACGGTTTGGCTTACACTCAAACTCCAATTAGGATAGACAATCAATCTACAATTGCTATAACTAACAATCTAGTTAAACACAGTAAAACAAAGCACATAGACATAAGGCATCATTTTATTCGTGATTGTGCTGAAAAGAACTTAATCAAATTGGTAAAAGTGGCAACGGACGATAATAATGCTGATTTATTTACCAAAGCATTTGATAAGTCACGGTTTGAATATTTAATTCAGCTAAATGGAATGCGCAACCCAGAGTAATTTGTCCTTAGTAGTAGTTTATTTCCTTTTATAGCAGTAGTATTTCTTTCTTTTTATAGTAAGTCTGCTAATTTAGGAAAGTTTCTATTTTTAGTAAGTTAGTAGGTTATCTTCTTTTATTGCTATTTCTTATGAAAAACAAAAGAAAAAAGAAAGAAAATCATAAAAATACAAAAAAAAAAAAAGAGAATATCAGAAAAAGGAGTTAAGTCTTAGAAGCATAGGAAAGTGACGAAAATTAGCACAGTCGTTACAAACTCTTAGTGTTTAGGCTTTCACACATAATGCACCTAAAATTCTAAGTGTTATACTTTATTTTAGTTTGATGTGTTTGTAGGCATAATACATATAGGGAGTTCCAAGGCTAATAAAATATTCAAGAAAAAGTCAAACGTGTCGCTAACTTAGATGTATGGCCAATCGGTCTTAATTTTTATGTACAAGACATACAAACTTTGAGTATAAATGAGGTATGCAAACTTTCTGGGGATGTATAGCAACATCAAATACATCTAAAAATGGAAAGAATAGAAAAATCATATAAAATTGAGAGTCAAAAACATGTAACTCTGTTGTACGTAAGTACAGACCTGTTGCCTCTGTTTAGATTCGGGTTAGCAAGATAAGTCGCTTTGTTGTACGTCGGTACAGACCTGTCACCGCTGTCTTGCTAGCTTTAAGAATAAACCTTAAGTCAAACTAAGACACTTTGTTGTATGAAAATACAGACCTGTGTCCGATGTTTGTCTTTTAAAGAAAGTTTACAAATACCAACAAGTTAGAATCTTAGTCTGTATGCCTTGATCATAAAAGTATGTCTATGTCTGAGTCACGTAAGATAATTTCATGATAAATGAAAATGCCAAGGGATATTCCGAAATGTAGCATGTTTAAAGGGGTAAATACCAACAATCGGCTAAATGGGTATGTCACGACAAACAATCAAAGGAATCAAAAATTCCTAAGTGTGAAAGTTTAAGTACTGAAAGTGAGTATCTGACACCGCTATCTGATTGAACCTTCCTTTGACTATACTCGTCAAAAATATTTTGTTAAGTGTTTAGCATAGGTTGTAAATGTTAATAAATATAGTTTAAGTCTAAGTTAAATTTTTTGGTCAAAAATTTAAAATTTTATTTTATTTTATTTTATCTTAGTTTATTTTATTTTATTTTTTTTTTTTACCTAGGAAAAAGGTCCAAAATTACTGAGGGTGCATTCATAGTTGGATAAAATAAACACTGCGTGAAAAATCTTGTGCTTAGGGTAAAAGATTTGGCATAGTTTATCATGTTACACAATAAGGTTGAAAAAGTTGAAAAAGTTGAATTTATTTCAAAATTTTCGAAATTTTCTAAGTGTTTTGGGAAAATCGTGTTTACATTAAACTCGAAATAGGGTAGTCTCGAATCTGTCAGTAGATTCGACTTTGGCCGTAGATTCGAAGTTAGGTAGTATAATTAGGTTCACAGTAATGTCATTAGTACATCTGTTTTCGAATCTATACTCTCGAATCTATCTGCGATTTCGAATCTATTTCCTCGAGTCTACCGATTTCCACAAAAACGACAATTTGTCGAGTTTCTTACTTGGGTGTTCGATTCTACTGATACATCTAGGTATAAACAACTGAGTTGTACAAGATTCAAGTAGTTTTATACACCAATTAAGTCAAAATCACCAATTTTTGAAGGTTTGATGGTCGAAACCGTGTTTTTCAAAATTACAAAGTTTGAACCCTTAAAAAGTCAAATTAAAGGCACATTAGAACCTAGTTGGACTAATGTATGTGATTTTCTAAGTTCAAAATGGTTAAAATCATAGTGTTTGGTGATGATGTTGGCCGACGAGTTCGAATCTGTTCCAGACGATTCTCGAGTTTGTCAGTAAACTCGAGAAGGTCATTAGATTCGAGTGTGTCATCAAACTCGAAAAGGGGTTTCTTCGAATCTAACCTGATTCGAATCTGTCATTTTATTTAAATTATGCAATTTAAATTTAATTAAACTTGTAGAAATTCATTTGTGTTGGATTTTGTACTTAAACAAGTTCAAAGTAAAACAAATTTGAATTTAAACAAGTTTACAGATTTTTAATAATTCTAATAGTTTATCTATTGTGCAGATATGGCTGTTCGAGTATTCGTGCCGAAGCATAATATGGTCATTCCCCCCGACCATCATATCCCTGAGGCGCAGGGTTTTCGTCAGATGATGGATTTCCTAGTAGAGTCTAGGATTGCATTTGCATTGTCTCATAATATTCAAATTGTAATTCCATATGTTCGACAGTTCTACGAGCACTTACAAGTTGATTGTTCTGTCACTCCAACAGTTTTGAGAACAAGGATAGCAGGTCAACCATTGGTGTTTTCTGCTGATATGCTGCGTCGGGTTTTGCAGCTAGGATCTCAGGAAGAAGAGTCTGGGCCTATTGACTTTCCCTTAAGTATTAGGCAAGCAGCGTTTCTGAGAATGGGTTATAGTTTAGATGTTACGAAGACATCTTACATGAAGAGCGGGCTTATTGGTCAATGGAGATTTTTGGCTCATGTGTTTATGGTTTGTTTTGCAGCCAAGAAAGCCGGTTTTGATTATATTGTCTCGAATATCCAATCTGGGATGATCGCTTTAGTTTATAATCGGCCCTTCAGCTTTTCACAAATGTTTTTCTCGGAATTCGTTCATCAAATCACGGCTCCAGAGCAGCAACAATTTCTGCTATATTCTCGTTTAATAATGATGCTCATCAGGCACTTCTTGCCGAATTTGCCGCAGCTAAATGAGATTCAGAGTGTCGCGGTGATGGACAAAAGGATTTTTGCTGATTGCTCCTCGCATAGAGGAAGGTTGGCGGTTCCGGTCGAGCGACCATTGTTTGGAGCTGTACTTGACAGGAACTTTGAAGCACCGAATAATGCCAACTGGGCAGGAGAAGTGGAAGTTCAAGCTAGACAGCCACCGCAACAACAACGACAACAACCGCGTGCACAGCAACAAAGAAGACGACAAAGAGCTACCGAGAGTCAAACTCAGGCAACCAGGCCTTCTACAAGGCATCAGCAAGAGGTACAAGAAGCAGGGCCTTCGAATGTCCCAATTGAATCTGATCAGTTGTGTCAAACACTACATGAAATTCGGGAAGCTGGTCCTCATGCAAATGAAGAAAATCTGCAGCGTTAGTTGGAGAATTGCTAGAGCCTCCAGAGGGAGAAGAAGATGTTCTTAGGGATGTTGACGAATATGAACCGGAGCAGACTGGTAATGAGGTGTCATCATCTGCAACTGAGTCAGAAGATATGGAGGAGATCGAGGTTGAAGCTCCAGAGTCCGTATCTACAGAACCTCCTGTTCAAATGGGAACTTATGGATCAAGGTTAATAGTATCTGAAGAAGCTTCAAGGAGGCGAGCATCAAGAGAGTCTGATGACTCTGATTTTGAAGAAGAAGAGGTTGCTACATTAGTGACGAGGCAAAGGGCCAAGCGTCATAGATTTATGCAAGGATCTGCTTCAGCTTCAGCAGAACAACCTGAAATTCCTCAACCTCAAATTCCTCAACCTCAGGACCCTCAAACCACCATTCCACCATCACCACCTCATGATGAACCGTACATCCCATCGCCGATCATTTCAACTCCAATTCAATCCATTCCATCCACCTCATCCACATATGCAGAAAATCAAAGGTTTTTGCGACTAAAAGATAGAGTTGACTTCCAGGAGATCCAAATCTTTGGCCTGACCACGACAATCGGTGAACTTCAGAAGCATAACGCAAATATTGATAACGAGAATACCGAACTGAAGAAGATTGTGGAAAAAGTTCAGGAAGAGAACTTAGAGCTAAAAACTTTTGTCGCTGATCAAGCAGCTGAGCTTAGATCGATGCGCTCCCTGGTTGAGCAATTAATGAAAAATTTACAGGCTCTGGGGGAGACATCCTGCCGTGATCAAGTGGAGCGGCCGAGGGATGATGATAATGAAGATGATCAAGGCAATGATCCCAGCACTCAAAGACAGAATGAGCCAGTAGATTTTTCTGCTGCTCAGGATGCTAGGGGGAGCCAAGTCAAGCAGGAGCTAAAGAAGGAGAGGCCAGTTCGTCTAAACCTACAGAATTTGAGATAAATGAGATGATTGATGCTCTTATGGATCTCGACGACGACCCGATGGATTTGGGCTTTGACTTTGAAGAAGATATGGAGGAACTAGAAGAAGGAGAATTTGTTCCTGAAGAGATTGTTGATTGGAGATCAGATGATGAGGTGTGTGCTGACGAAGACGATGAAGCCAATGAGATCGTCGTTCAGCAAAATCCAATCACTAATACATATGTGATAGAAGGAAATGATGTTGTTAACATAGAAGTGGTGAATGTTGCTTTAAATGTTGAGTCATCAATAGAAGAGCCTGCCAGAGAGCTGACTACTGAAGAAAAAAGAAAGCTATGGTTCAGGGCAGAGCAGAAGGACTTAGAGCTGAAAAAGAAGATGAAGGTGTCGGGTACTCGAAAACTGTCAGGTAACATATTAAGCTGGTTCTTTGATAGGGAACTGCAGCTATTCATAATCAAGAGAAAAGATGGGCTCCAGTACCTCAGAAGATCTCTGAAAGTTTTCAATTCACTGCCGAAGAATGAGATAAAGACTTTAGCTTGGAAAGAATTAATCAATATCGGCAATGACCCTTACGCTGAAATAATTGCCAGAATCATAAGGAAAGAGGGAAGGTCGAGAAAGTTTGAAAGGCTTAATCCAAGGATAGCAGTCTAAGTGATCCAACATTGTGGTTTAGCAAGTATTAGATATATATGTTTATATATGGTTGATAATTTTTATTGGTTTGAACTTAATGTAACGTATTACAAGAAGTTCAAACATAAAGATCAAAGATAAAATCAATCATAAGGTAAAAACATAAGTTTCGATACTTAGTTAATTATGTGAGAAGGTAAATTCGAAATTTCTAAGGACTAGGATTCGAATCTGGTTAGATTCGAATGAGTCACTTAGACAGATTCGAATGAGACCACTTAGGCAGATTCAAGAATGTCAGATGGGACAAACTCGAATGGGCCTTGGGCCTGATTCGAGTTTGGCCCATGGCAGACTCGAATTAGCCTCTATAATTAGGGATAGACTCGAATAATTATCAGACTTTTTGCAGAATTCGAGAGTGATTAAGCATTAAGCGATTTCGAGTTTATCATCAGTGTTAGTGTCGTTTCGGAGAGAATCTTCTAGTAGGTGCGTTCGTGTGTCGTTCGTGCAGCTCGTTGATAGTCTCCGTGTTCCTGGTGAGTGTTGTTTCCGTCTACCCGTTAACGAGGATTCCGCACTCGTTGACGGTTCCGCGTCTAGATAGATCTGTAGTGTGTAGACCTTACAAGATTCGAAACTCTTACTCTCGAAGGAGTCATTGGAATGCTGAGGGCTTACAACTTTCAGTTGCTCAAGAAGGAACGGGAATATGACCAAGTCCAAGATCCAGACATGTATTTTGGAAAGTCCAAACCTTCAGTCGCGAGTGAACTGAAAATAGCTATAGCATTCTACACGGGCGAAGCGTCGACTCCAGTGGAAGTAGAAGACTCAGGCAGTCGGGCTTTCTTAGGGTATTCTAAATCGGAAAAGAAACCGACTCAATCAACATCTACTTCTCAATAGTACACAAAGATGCCTATGAGTGCGCAATCAGCCGAATCTCATCTGAATCTTTTGGCTTCGTTTGTAGCAGCATATGCAAATTGTGTATAAGGAAAAATCAACGATCCTGCGTTATGGGAAAAGGACTACGATCAGGTGGATCCTGATGATCTAGAAGAAATGGATCTTCAATGGAAACTGGCCATGGTGACTCAGAGGGTCAAGAGATTGATAAAACGAACAGGCAGAAATCTGAACGTTAGCAACAATAAAATTGGGTTCGATAAATCCAAGGTTAAGTGCTTTAACTGCCAGGGATTAGGACACTTTGCTCGAGAGTGTCAATGACCCAAGGTTGAGAACTATCAGAATAAATCTCAGGGAAGATATCAATCTGCTAGTTCGGGTAATCAAGCGAACATCGTTGGTCTGTTAACAAACGTAACATCTGACAGACAGCTTGATGGGACGTACAATTGGAGTTCACATCCAGAGACTAATGCTAGAGCCTTCATGACTGAAGTAACAGAGTCTGGAGATGTCGGAGCAGAGGAAGTAACAGAGGACAGAGAACGAAATGATACAAGTCTTGTGTTGGTGGAGAAGTCAGATAATCATACCGTTCTAGAGTTTGCCGTGCAGATGGCTAACGTGGAATCTGATCATACAAAGGTAATTCTGAACTTTTCTACATTCCGTGATTTATGTGTTTTATGTGCTACTTCTAATGATAGATTAAATTTAGTGCTAGAAACACATAGTAATCTAATTGCTCAAATTGAATCCTTAAAATCAGATAATGCTAGCCTCTTCGATATATAAGAAGATCTTAGGAATAAGCTGAAAGCAGATGCTCAAGATGTAATAGTTCTAAAAGACAAACTAAGTGAGCAGTGTGTCAGGATAGAACTGATGTATGAGCATGTTGAGGCTTTAACCAAAGAACTAACTATTAAAGAGGTAGAGCTAGTTGAAGCAAAGGTTAAGGTTGCAGAGGTAAATAGTAAGTTAGAAAGGTTTAGGAACTCTTCACTGAATCTAGTGAAAATCGTAGATGCACAACGTCAATCTAAGAAACCAGTAGGTTTAGGTTATAAAGAGAGTCCTCCACCTTTTAACGATAACTATGTGCCTCAGCCTCAGGATAAAACTGATAAACCAGTTGAGTCAGAGGTAGCAGCTGAAACTGTATCTGAATTTGATAAGGATAAAGCAACTAAGGTGACTAATAACAATGCCATGATTAAGAAAGTCAAATTTGTGCAGTCTTCTAGTGATAAAATTCTAGGAGAAGCTAGACCTGACTTTAATAATCAGAAAGAAGACATAGTCACTGTAGTTGAGAAGAAAGAACATGACACTAGTGAGACACCAAAGTCAAAGGGCACTCACAAGAAGTCTATTGATAAAATGTCTTGTTTTAGATGTCATGAAAGGGGACATGTTGCGTCTAGCTGTCCATATAGGAAGGTAGAATCTACACCTAATGTTGGAAAGCCTGAACAACATAAACCCTCACCAAGTGTAGCAAGCACAAGTGGTTCTCAAAACACTGAGAAGATTGTGCATGCCACACCAAAGACTACTGTTAGACAAACACCTGTGTCAGTTAGATCAAATGAAGTGGTTAAGACTAATTCACCAAATAGAGTCTCTAATCAATCTAGGTCAGGACCTCAACAAGTCTATAGGAGTACAACACCTAGAAGAGCTTACACTCCGGTTAGGTCACACACTCCTGTAAGACATCAGACACCAGGTAGAGCCCAGGGATATCAATCTGAAATGCCCTATAATAGAAATTATTCGAGGGCTCCACAGCAAATGCCTAACCAAAGGCCAAGAGTGAATTTAAAATCACTCTGCACCACAACAGGTTCTCAATCAAACACCCAAATCACCTGAAAGGAAAGATGGGTTTTTAAAGGAGTTCACGTATATGGATGAGAACGGTATTACCAAGTCAGTCATGGCTTGGGTTCCCCGTGATAACTAACTTGTTTTCTTTCATGTGCAGGAGTTAACTACAGGTCTCAACAACAAGTGGTTCACGACAGTGGTTGCTCAAGGCACATGACTGGGGAAAGGAGTCTGCTAACAGACTTCAAGGGAGGGAACAAGGGTTTTGTATCATTTGCTGGGAACAAAGGAGGAAATATCACTGGAACAGAAGTGATTACTAATGGGACTATCACACTTGATCAACTATATCACATTGATAGACTTTCTCACAATCTCATTAGTGTCTCTCAGATCTGTGATAAGAAGAATTCAGTTCTGTTTACTGATACTGAGGCATTAGTGTTGAAGCCGGGATTCAAAATTCCTGAAAAGTGGATTATGATGAGAGCCCCAAGGAAGAATGATTTGTACATGCTGGACATGAACATCTCCGATTCATCGATGGGCATGATCTGTCTTTTGTCCAAAGCTTCAGAGACCGAATCAGTCTTATGGCATAGACGCATGGCACACTTGCACCTGAGAAAAATGAACTATATCACTAAACATGGACTGGTGCAAGGTGTCCCGATGAAGAGTTTTCAGTTTGAAGACAAGTGTGTACCGTGCAAGAAAGGCAAACAACACAAAAAGTCACACAAGTCAAAGACTCAGAACTCGATAGCTTCCACTTTCGATTTGTTGCATATGGACCTATTCGGACCTATCAACAAAAGGAGTATAGGTGGTAGTTGGTACTATTTAGTTATCACTGATGATTACTCACGATTTTCATGGGTTTTCTTTTTAGGTACGAAGGACGAGACAGCTGCAAAGTTAATTGGGTTCTTAGACCAAGTCGAAAACTCCTATGGGACGTGGGTAAAACGTATCAGGAGTGATAATGAAACAGATTTTAAAAACACAGTAGTTGGTGTATATTGTGTATCTAAAGGCATAGTGAATCAATTTAGTGCACCTTATGAGCCACAACAAAATGGGGTGGCAGAACAGAAAAACAGGACCTTGATTGAGGCAGCAAGGACCATGCTCTCGGTTCAAAGCTTCCTACCATGTTTTGGGGAGAGGCGGTGAATACCGCTTGTCATGTTTCAAATAGGGTCCTTACTGTCAAATCATTGAACAAAACTTGTTATGAAGTTCTGAATAAAAGGCCACCAAATTTAACTGGCTTCGAACCATTTGGGGTACCATGTACATTAATGAAAACAAAACATCAACCTAAGTTTGGTGAAAAGGCCGACGAAGGTTATTTCCTAGGTTATGTGCCTAACTCACCAAATAAAAGGGTTTTTAACAAATCAAGTGGTACGGTAGAGATTGTGTATAACATTGATGTAACAAGTTATACACATGAATCCCAAACTGGTCCGGAATGGATATTTGATTATGAAAAATTGTTTGAGTCATTTAACATTCCTTTGGATGGAAATGCAGGTACAGTTGAACATGACTTATTGTCATTAAACCTGAATGACGATAGTTATGGTTTTCCAAAGACGAGCATTCCATCAACTTCTGAGCCTACAACGACAGAAGATGAGTCTCCATCAGAGAATGCATCTCAGTTACCTACAAACAAGAATCAGACTACTAATTCTAACTCCGAGGGCAGTGATCATGAGGAAGAGAATGTAGCGTTTGAAGTCGTTCCCCCATTAGGTGAAATAGGGTCAAACTTAGGACATAAGCTTAGGGTCAATGAGATTGAAACATCTAGAATAAACAAGGATCATCCGGTTGAGAGCATCATAGGAAATCCGAATGCTGGTGTGAGAACTAGGAGTAGTTTGAATAACAACACAGTGTTGTTGTCGATGATTAATGACTCTGAGGCTTTTCACACTTGCCTTTATTCGTGTTTTGTTGGTACACCCTGTGTGACGATAGCAGTCTAAGCAATCTAACATTTTGGTTTAAGTAATATTCAAGATATTGGAAATTATCTAGTGTTTGATATATATATATATATATATATATATATATATATATATATATATATATATATATATATATATATATATATATATATATATGTTTATGTATGTTTGTGAGTTATTGAATGTGTGTTTGAACTTGATGTAACGTATTACAAGAAGTTCAAACATAAAGTTCAAAGATTAATTCAAGCATAAGTTAATAACATAAGTTTCAACACTTAGTTGTTTATGTGAAATGCTAGATTCGAATTTATTTAAGGCTTGGCATTCGAATCTGTGATAGATTCGAATGTAGCCATAGATTCGAATGAGCCCAGATTCGAGGGTGTCATTGTGAACAAACTCGAATGGGCCTTGGGCCAGATTCGAGTTTGGCCCATAACAGACTCGAATCAGGGTCTACAATTAGGTATAGACTCGAGATATTATGAAACTTTTTGCAGAATTCGTGAGGGATTAAGCATAAAGCGATCTCGATTTTATCAGCTTGGTGTGTGTTCTTTCGGAGGGAATCAGTTCGTAGGATCGTTCGTGTGTCGTTCGTTCAGCCTCTGATAGTCTCCGTGTTTCGTAGTTGAGAGTTGTTTCCGTCTACCCGTTAACGAGGATTCCGCACTCGTTGACGGCTCCGCGTCTAGATAGATCTCGTATAGTGGTAGACCTTACAAGTGGTATCAGAGCCTACGGAGTGTTCTTGGTGTTCTTCGTGTTCATCTAGATACATTCTAGGTTTCTTGACGCTAGTTGGACGGTTTTTCTCTCAAAATCATATTTTCAAGCTTAGCAAATTCTTATTCGGAAAATACTTTGTGGTTTTTCACGTTTTTGATCGAAACCATTATTTTTCGTTGGAAAAATACTGGTTTAATCTGCAAAACGTAAAGAAATCAAAGTATTTGCTGTTTTTCGAGTTTGCGGTGCTCGAATCTAATAGGGGTAATTAGGGTTACACTTAGTTTCGAGTCTAACCAAAATCCGCTCCTTTCGAGTCTGATACAGAGGGTTTCGAATCTATTTCGAGTTTGTGCTACATTCGAATAGGATCTCGAGTCTACTTAGTTTCGAGTTTGTTTCGAGTCTAGCTTAGTTTCGAAAAGGGTGTCGAATCTGCTGTAGTTTCGAGTTTGCTCTGCCCTTCGAATCTGTGGAGTTTTCGAATCTGACTTAATTTCGAATCTAATTGAACTACAACACTTAATCGAATTTAATCCCAAATCAATTGGAATCTAATTATATTCGAATCTATCTAGATTCGAACGAATTAATTCAGATTAGTTTCGAATCAAATTAATTAAGTTCATATTCAATTACTTTCGAAAAGATGTCAAATCTTCAGAAATTCCTAGAAATGGACCACGAGGTCGGGAAGGCAAACGCTCCGCCTAAGCTGATGAAAGTCGAAGATTACTAATGGTGGAAAGATCGGTTTACCGATTTTGTGCGCTTTAATGACATGCGCATGTGGGTGTGTATCGACGAAGGGTATATTCCACCAGTGTCAGAAGTTGAAGGCCGTCAGAAAGTCTTGTCATACCAAATGATGAAGGAGGATGACAAGAAATTGTATGAAGCCGAAAACAAAGCTTTCTCACTAATCCGCATGGCTTTGCCGCAGGATATACTGCACACATTTAGGACTCAAAAGACGTCAAAAGAACTTTGGGAGTCTCTAGAGAAGAGGTGTGAGGGTAATCCTAGGGTTCGTAGAAAGCGTACTAAGTTGTTGAAACAACAGTTTGCGATTTTCAAGGCAATTAAGGATGAACAGCTGGATGATATCATCACCCGGTTCTATCATCTATTGACGGAACTTGAAAGTCACGGGATTGAGTTTACTGATACTGACAAGAACAACAAGCTTCTTGATCCCTTACCAGCCAAATGGGCTATGTACGTGGCAATGATCAAGCTGAACGAGGACAAGTATTATTCTCAATCTCTGGATGACATTGTGGGAACGTTGCGGGCATATCACTTCGAGCTACTGAAGGCCGAGACTGATTACGAACAAGTCCAGAATCCAGCGATGTATTTTGGGAAGACAACAAAACCTTCAGTGACAGCCGAACCGAAGACTGCTACAGCGTTTTTCACGGGAGAAACGTCGTCACCAGCAGAGTCTGATGACACATTGAACCGCGCGTTCTTAGGATTAGGAAGATCGGAAGAACCGCAACCTCAAGTACAACAACCATCTACATCTCAGAGCTACTCGAAGATGCCAATGAGCGCAAAATCTGCGGAAGAACATTTGAATCTGCTTGCTTCTTTTGTGGCCGCATACGGGAATTGTGTTCAAGGGAAGATTAATGATCCTGCTCTCTGGGATGAGGACTACGATCAGGTCGACCCTGATGATCTTGAGGAAATGGATCTTAAATGGCAACTGGCCATGGTAACCCAGCGGGTTAAGAGATTCATTAAAAGAACTGGGAGGAATCTGCAGATGAATAACAAGGGGATAGGATTTGATAAGTCCAAAGTCAAATGCTACAACTGTCAAGGACTGGGACACTTCGCCAGGGAGTGTCAGAGACCGAAGGTGGAGACATACCAAGGACAGAGTCAGCATCAGGGACAGTTCCAAATTCAGTCCCAACAACGATACCTTCCGAGTTCATCATCTGGTCAAGCCAACCTAGCGGGTCTACTATCAAATGTCACTTCAGACAGACAGCTAGATGATACCTATGACTAGAGTTCACATCCTGAGTCGAATGCTAGAGCCTTCATGGCTGAAGTTACGGAAACTGGGTGTGATGGGGACGAGTAGACCACACGGGACAGCAGTCCGATGTGGGTAGAGAAGGCGAATGATCAGACAGTGCTGGAGTTTGCTGCTCAGATGGCCAACGTGGAATCTGATAACTCTAAGGTTAGTCTGACTTACTCTCTTTTTCGTGAATTATGTGCGTTGTGTGTTACTTCTAATGATAGGCTAAATCTAGTCTTTGAATCACATAAAACCATAACTGCTCAAAATGAGAACTTAAAAATCGAAAACGCTAGCCTAAACGATATCAAGCAAGATCTTAAAGAAAAGCTTAAGGCTGATGCTCAAGACGTAATAGTTCTAAAAGACAAACTGAGTGAGCAGTGTGTTAGGATAGAACTTATGTATAAGCACGTAGAGGCCTTGACCAAAAGTCTTAAGGACAAGGACAAAGAGCTAGCTGAAACAAAAGTAAAGGTAGCAGAGGCAAATAGCAAGTTGGAGAAGTTTAGGAATTCGAGCCTAAACCTAGGGAAAGTTTTAGATGCCCAAAGACAGTCTAAAAAGCCCGTAGGTCTAGGATTTCACGAAATTCCTCCACCTTTCAATGCAAACTATGTGCCTCAGCCTCAGGAGAAAACTGACAATCAGTAGACTTAGAGGACCTACCTACACCGACACCAGAGCCTATAGTAGAAAATACACCTAAGGTGGCTGACTCAACCGTCAAGGTTAAGAAAGCCAAATTTGTGTCTTCCTCCAGTGAAACACCTGCAGGAAAACAGAAAATTTCTTGGGCTGATCAGTTCGATGAGCCAGTCGCCATAGATGTACCAAAGGAAATAGACACTAGTGAGACGCCTAGATCTAAGGGAACACACAAAAAGTCCATAGATAAGATGTCTTGCTTCAGATGTCACGAGAAGGGGCATGTTGCTTCTCACTGTCCGTTTAGGAAAGCCGATGTTACACCTAAGACAGTGAATCCAACACCTGTTAAGCCCTCAACCAGTGTGGCAAGCACCAGTAGTTCTCAAAGTACCGAGAAAACTGTGCAGGCCGCACCCAAACAAGTTGTGAAAAACACACCGGTTAAGGTTGGACCAAAGGAAGTGATTAGGACAAATTCACTGAATCGTGTCATTAATCAATCTAGGTCAGCACCACAACAAGTCTATAGGAGCACAACACCTAGCAGGTCACACACTCCAGTTAGGTCTCATACTCCAGTTAGACAGTATGCACCGGTAAGAGCTCAGGGATCAAAGTCCGAAATGCCATATAATAGGAATTATTCTAGAGCTCCACAACAAATGCCTACTCCAAGGCAAAGAGTGAACTTAAATCACTCGGCACCACAACAGACTCCAGTTCAAAGACCCAAGTCACCTGAAAGGCGAGATGGGTATTTGAATGAGTTCAAGTATGTGGACGAGAATGGTATAACCAAGTCAGTTATGGCTTGGGTTCCCCGTGATAACTAACCTATTTTCTTTCATGTGCAGGAGATTACCACAGGTCCAAACAACAAGTGGTTCATCGACAGTGGATGCTCCAGGCACATGACAAGGGAACGAGGTCTACTTACAGACTTCAAGGGTGGGAATCGGGGATTCGTATCATTCGCGGGTAACAAAGGTGGAAATATCACGGGTACCGGAGTGGTCACTAATGGGACAATCACGTTGGACCAAGTTTATCACGTTGATAAACTGGTTCACAATCTCATTAGTGTATCTCAAATCTGTGATAAGAAGAACTCAGTGTTATTTACTGACACTGAGGCGTTAGTGCTAAAGCCGGGATTCAAGATTCATGAAGAATGGGTTTTGATGCGGGCGCCAAGGAAGAATGACTTGTACATGTTGGATATGAACAAGCCGGAGAGTTCGATGGGGCCAATTTGTCTATTATCCAAAGCTACAGAGACGGAATCTGTACTGTGGCACAGACGCATGGCTCACCTGCACCTAAGAAAAATGAACTACATAACGAAGAATGGACTGGTGCAGGGTGTGCCGATGAAGAGCTTTCAGTTCGAGGACAAGTGTCTACCGTGCATGAAGGGCAAGCAACATAAGAAGACACACAAGTCCAAGAAGCAGAACTCCATAACCTCAACATTCGATTTGTTGCATATGGACCTTTTCGGCCCTATCAACAAAAGGAGTATCGGAGGTAGTTGGTTTTGTTTAGTTATCACTGACGATTACTCACGTTTTTCTTGGGTTTTCTTTTTAGGTACAAAGGACGAGACGGCTTCCAAGCTTATCGGGTTCTTAGACCAACTGGAGAACTCCTACGGAACAAGGGTTAAAAATATTCGTAGTGATAATGGGACTGAATTCAAAAACACTGTAATTGGTGTATATTGCCTATCAAAGGGCATAGTGCATCAATTCATTGCACCATATAAACCTCAGCAAAATGGGGTGGCCGAACGTAAAAATCGAACATTAATTGAGGCTGCAAGGACTATGCTTTCGGATTCAAAGCTTCCTACCATGTTTTGGGGGGAGGCAGTGAATACCGCGTGCCATATTTTAAACCGAGTCCTTACAGTCAAATCTTTGAACAAAACATGCTATGAAATTTTGAATAAACGGCCACCTAATTTAACTGGATTCGAACCGTTTGGGGTACCATGCACTCTTTTACGAACAAAACATCAACCGAAGTTTGGTGAAAAGGCTGACGAAGGATACTTCCTGGGTTATGTGCCTAACTCACCAAACAAACGGGTGTTTAACAAAACAAATGGTACTGTGGAGATTGTGTATAATATTGAAGTCACAAGTTATACACATGAACCCCAAACTGGTCCGGAATGGATATTTGACTATGATAAGTTATTTGAGTCATTTAACATTCCTTTGGATGATACTGCAGGTACAATCGAAAAAGACATGGCGACGCTGCACCTGAACGACGATGGCCATATCTTTCCGAGGACTACGTTTGAATCCACATCCGAGCCTACTGCGACTGTAGATAGATCTCCAGAAGTCGATGTTCCTGAAGCACCTACCACTGAGAATCAGACTCAAGCATCAAGTTCCAACTCTGAGGAAAACGTCCATGAGGAGGAAAATGTAGAAGCTGAGTCTGTTCCCCCATTAGGTGAAATAGGATCAAACTTAGGAGATAATCTAAGGGTTGATGAGATAGAGACCTCTAGGATTAACAAGAACCATCCATTAGAAAGCATCATAGGAAATCCTAACGAGGGTGTGAGGACTAGGAGTAGTGTAAATAACAACACAGTGTTGTTGTCGATGATAAACGACTCCGAGGCATATCACACATGTCTCTATTCTTGTTTCATATCGCAAGTAGAGCCTAAGAATGTGCAAATGGCACTTAAGGATAACTCCTGGGTTGAAGCGATGCAGGAAGAACTTTCGCAATTTTGGAAACTAGAAGTGTGGGAGTTAGTTCCATTACCTCGGGGGGAAATTGCCATAGGAACCAAATGGGTTTTTAAGTGCAAAAGGGACGATCGGGGCATAGTCACGCGCAACAAGGCTAGATTAGTTGTAAAGGGTTTCAACCAAGAGGAGGGAATCGATTACAACGAGGTTTTTGCACCAGTAGCAAGGCTGGAAGCCATTAGGTTATTTCTCGCTTTTGCCTCCTTCAAGGGCTTTAAGGTATATCAATTGGATGTTAAGAGTGCTTTCCTATATGGGAAAGTGAAGGAGTTAGTATATGTAGAACAACCGCCCGGATTTACAGATCCAAAATATCCTGATAGAGTATATCGCTTAGATAAGGCTCTATACGGATTGCATCAGGCACCAAGGGCGTGGTATGAGACTCTATCCAACCATCTGTTAGAGAACGGTTTTGAAAGGGGTAGGATAGATAGTACTCTGTTTGTTAAGAGGAAGGGAGAACACTTTATCTTGGTACAAGTGTACGTCGATGATATCATCTTTGGATCATCAGACGAACAGATGTGCAAAGATTTCGAGAAGGTGATGAAGTCTAAGTTCGAGATGAGTGCTATGGGAGAGTTAAATTTCTTTTTGGGGTTACAAGTTGACCAGAAGAAGGAAGGGATGTTTATCCATCAGACTAAGTATGTCTATGACATATTAGAACGTTTTGGGATGGAAGGAACTAAGTTGACTGCCCATTTCAGCACACCGATTCAAGTGAATCATAATCTCGGACCGGGTACTGAAAGTAATACCGATGTGGATCCGACTTTATATCGGGCCATGATTGGATCACTTATGTATTTAACTGCTTCAAGACCTGACATTATGTTTGTTGTGTGTATTTGTGCTAGGTTTCAAGCAAATCCGAAGGAGATGCATATGAAAGCTGTGAAGCGGATTCTACGATACCTCAAGTCGAAACCGAAGCTGGGACTTTGGTATCACGCGGAGGGCGATCTAGAGTTGGAGGCGTTCACGGATTCTGACTACGAAGGATGCAGCTTGACGCGCAAATCAACAACTGGAGGTTGTCAGTTCCTAGGAGGGAGATTGGTATCCTGGCAATGCAAGAAACAAACATCGGTAGCCGTGTCAACGTGCGAGGCCGAGTATGTTGCTGCCGGTAGTTGCTGCTCACAGGTTCTGTGGATACAACAACAATTGCGGGATTACGGTTTGGCTTACACTCAAACTCCAATTAGGATAGACAATCAATCTACAATTGCTATAACGAATAATCCAGTTAAACACAACAAAACAAAGCACATAGACATTAGGCATCATTTTATTCGTGATTGTGCTGAAAAGAACTTAATCAAATTGGTAAAACTGGCAACAGAAGATAATAATGCAGATTTATTTACCAAAGCATTTGATAAGTCACGGTTTGAGTATTTAATTCAACTGAATGGAATGCGCAACCCAGAGTAAATTGACCTTAGTAGTAGTAGCTTATTTTCTTTCTTTACCGTAGTATGCTAATTTAGGAAAGTTTCTATTTTTAGTAAGTTTCTATTTTTAGTAAGTTAGTAGGTTATCTTATTTCATTACTATTCCTTATGAAAAACAAAAGAAAAAAGAGAAAAAATCATAAAAATACAAAAAAAGAGAATATCAGAAAATGAGTTAAGTCTTAGATACATAGGTTCAAAGTGACGAAAATTAGCACAGTCGTTACAAACTCTAAGTGTTTAGGCTTTCACACATAATGCAACTAAATTCTAAGTGTTATACTTTATTTAGTTTGATGTGTTGGTAGGCATAATACATATAGGGAATCTCGAGGCTAATAAAATATTCTAGAAAAAGTCAAGCGTGTCACTAACTTAGATGTATGACCAATAGGTCTTAATTTTTATGTACAAGACATACAAACTTTGAGTCTAAATGAGGTATGCAAACTTTCTGGGGATGTATGGCACCATCAAATACATCTGAAAATGGAAAGAATAGAAAAATCATATGAAATTGAGAGTCGAAAACATGTAACTTTGTTGTACGTAAGTACGGACCTGTTGCCTCTGTTTAGATTCGGGTTAGCTGATATGTCGCTCTGTTGTACATCAGTACAGACCTGTCACCGCTGTCTTGCTAACTTTAAGAATAAACCTTAAGTCAAACTAAGACACTTTGTTGTATGAACATACAGACCCGTGTCCGATGTTTGTCTTTTAAAGAAAGTTTGCAAATACCAACAAGTTAGAATCTTATTCTGTATGCCTTGATCATAAAAGTATGTCTATGTCTGAGTCACGTAAGATAATTTCCTGATAAATAAAAATGCCAAGGGATATTCCGAAATGTAGAATGTTTAAAGGGATAAAATACCAACAATCAGCTAAATAGGTATGTCACGACAAACAATCAAAGGAATCAAAAATTCCTAAGTGTGAAAGTTTAAGTACTGAAAGTAAGTATCAGACATCGCTATCTGATTGAACCTTTCTTAGACTATACTCATCAAAAAAAAAGATTTTGTTTAGTATTTAGCTTAGATTGTAAATTTTATAAGTATAGCTTAAGTCTAGATTAAATTTTTTGGTCAAAATTTTTTTATTTTAGTTTATTTTACCTTAGTTTATTTTATTTTATTTTATTTTATTTTAGTTTAATTTTTACTTAGGTAAAAGGTCAAAAATTACTGAGGGTGCATTCAAAGTTGGATAAAATAAACATTGCATGAAATATCTTGTGCTTAGGGTAAAAGAGTTGGCATAGTTTATCTTGTTACACAATACCATAGAAAAAGGTTGAAAAAGTTGAAGTTTATTTCAAATATTTTCGAAATTTTTCTAAGTGTTTGGTGTTTTCGAGTTTAGAACAGACTCGAATTGGGAAAGCTTCGAATCTGTCAGTAGATTCGAGTCTGGCCTTAGATTCGAAGGTTGGTAGTATATATAGGTCAACAGTGAAGTCATTTAAGACTTACTGTTTTCGAATCTATACACTCGAATCTAACCAGGCGATTTCGAATCTGTTCTCGAGTCTATCGTTTCTCTCATAAACGACAATTTGTCGAGAGTATTGCTAAAGTGTTCGATTCTACTCCTGTTTCTAGGTATAATCAACTTGATTGTACAAGATTCATGTAGTTTTATACACAATTTTAGGCCAAATCATCGATTTTTGAAGGTTTAAGGGTCGAAATAGGGTTTTTACCAAATTACCTAGTTTGGACCGATAAATAGTCAAATTAAAGACACATATCTGTGATTAGTAACTAGTAGGGCTAGTGAATGTAATTTTCTAAGTCCAAAAAGGTTAAAATCAAGAGATTTGGTCTTTGAATGAAGTCGGCGGTTCGAATCTGTTCATGGGGTTTCTCGAATCTGTCATTAGACTCGAGAAGACCATGACATTCGAATCTGCCATCAAACTCGAAAAGGGATAATTCGAATCTGTTACATTCGAATCTATCTTTTATTTGCTTTAATTAATTTAAATTTTATTAAACTTGTAGAAATTTAATTGTGTTAGATTTTGTACTTAAACAAGTTCAAAATAAACAGATTTGAATTTAAACAAGTTTATTGATTTTTAATGAATCTAATAGTTTTGTTTATTGTGCAGAAATGGCTGTACGAGCGTTTGTGCCTAAGCACAATATGGTGCTTCATCCTGATCATAATCTCCCTGAGGCGCAGGGATTCAGACAAGTGCTTGATTTCCTAGTAGAATCTAGGATAGGTTTTGCATTGTCTCATAATGTTCAGCTAGTGTTGCCTTATATTCGTCAATTCTATGACCATCTTCAAGTAGACTGCTCGGTCACACCGACAGTGCTACGAACTCGCATTGCTGGACAACCGCTGGTATTTTCGGCGGATATGCTGCGTCAAGTGTTGCAGCTGGGCACTCAAGAAGAAGAGTCTGGACCGATCGAATTTCCTCTGAACATCAGGCAAGCGGCCTTTCAGAGAATGGGATATAGTCAAGACGTGACGAAAGTTTCCTATATGAAGAGTGGATTAATTGGACAATGGAGATTTTTAGCGCATGTCTTTATGGTATGCTTTGCTCCAAAGAAAGCAGGGTTTGACTATATGGTTGCCAAGATCCAGTCCGGGATAGTTGCGATGGTGTATAATCGACCATACAGCTTCTCGGAAATGTTTTTCTCAGAATTTGTTCACCAGATCACCGCGCCAGAAAATCAGCAGTTCTTGTTATATCCGCGGTTCATCATGATGCTAATAAGGCACTTCTTGCCAAATCCGCCATCAAATGACATTCAAAGCGTCGCTGTTATGGACAAAAGGATCTTCGCTGACTGTTCCTCGCACAGAGGAAGGTTAGCTGTTCCAGTTGAGCGTCCGTTATTTGGAGCAATCTTGGATAGGGATTTTCAAGCCCCGGATGTTGCCAACTGGGCAGGGGAAGTTGAATTTCAACAAAGACAACCACAGCAACAACCACCTCAACAGCAACAACCACAACCGCAACCGCGCAGGAGGCAACGAGCTCCAGCAAGACAAACTCTGGCGTCTAGGCCTTCCACCAGTCAGCAACCAGAGGTGCAGGAAGCCGGGCCCTCAAATGTACCGAGCGAAGCTGAACAGCTATGCCAAACGCTAAATGAAATCTGGGAGGCAGGTCCTCATGCGAACGAAGATGTAAGTGCAGCGCTAGTAGGTGAATTACTAGAGCCTCCAGAAGGAGAGGAAGACGTGTTAAGAGATGTTGAAGAGTATGAGCCAGAGCAGGCTGATAATGTTTTGTCATCATCTGCCACAGAATCGGAAGAGATGGAGGAGTTAGATGTTGAGGCTCCTGAGTCAGTTTCGACTGAACCTACTGTTCAAATTGGAACGTATGGTTCAAGATTGGTAGTTAATGAAGAAGCATCGAGGAGGAGAGTTGTAAGGGAATCTGATGAATCAGATTTTGAAGAAGAAGAGATTGCTCCCTTAGTGACTCGGCAAAGGGCCAAGCGTCACAGGTTTATGCAAGGGTCATCCTCAGCATCTGATGCACAACCGGAAATTCCCCAAACTCAAACTCAAGAACCTCAGGCCACCGCTCCACCACCACCACCACCTCATCATGAACCATATATTCCATCACCAATCCGCCCATCTCCTATACAGTTCATTCCATCTACCTCGACCACCTACGCTGACAACCAAAGGTTTATGCAGCTTAAAGCTCGCGTGGACTTCCAACATGTCCAAATCTTAGGCCTAACAAAGGCGATTGGAGAAATTCAGGCGCATAATGCAAATCTTGACAAAGAAAATGCCGATTTAAAAAAGATTGTAGAGACTGTTCAGGAAGAAAACACAGAGCTCAAAACCTTTATTGCAGATCAATCAGAAGAGATCCGATCGATGCGGTCCCTCCTTGAGCAGCTAATGAAAAATCTAAAAGCTCAGGGGGAGACAAGTTGTAGGGATCATGAGGAGCAGTGTAGAGATGAAGATGACGAAGGCAATGATCCCGATGCACCTAATGAGAATGAGCCAGTAGATTTTCCTACTGCTCAGGCTACACAAGTTCAGGGGGAGCCCAGTCAAGTTGAAACAGAAGGAGGAGAAGCTGGTTCGTCAAGAACTTTGGATAGCGACATGATCGATGCGCTAAAAGATATTGAGGAAGAGCTTATGGAATTTGATTTTGAAGATGAAGTCGAAGAGTTGGAGGAAGGGGAATTCATTCCAGAGGAGGTTGTTGACTGGAAATCTGACGACGAAGTAATAGATGACGAGGACGATCATGTCAACGAGGTGATAGTAAATTCACAACCTGTCACGGAACTATATGTGGGCAATAATCATAATGTGATTGATATAGACTACATCAAGATAGCCTCAGTTGAAGACACAGAGCTTGAAGAGGCAGAGAAAGAACCATCTAGAGCTGAGTTGATAAATCTTTGGTTTAAGAAGGAAGAAAAGAAAGAACAGCTGAAGATGAAAAAGAAGATGAGAGTTCCAGGTGCTGGAAATTTCTCAGGAGGGATCATAAGCTGGTTCTTTGACCGAGAACTGCAGCTCTTTATTTTGAAAAGAAGAGATGGCCTCCAATACTTGAGGCGAACACTGAAAGTGTTCAATACACTGCCCAAGATTGAAGTTAAGGAATTAGCATGGAAAGAACTGGTCAATATCGGCGAGGACCCGTACGCTGAAGTCATGGCAAAAATAATAAGAAAAGAGGGTCGTTCGGGAAAGTTTGAAAGACTTCAGCCGAGATCAGGCAAAAGAGTTGAGGATGGATCAAGGATAGATCCTCATACTGGAAGGCCTTGGGCCAGAATGGTTTATAAGCCAGTAAAATGCTTGAAAAGGGTGCCTATGAAATCGATGCCACAGAATATTTTGAGCAACATGAAATGGTGGTATGTCGATAATGACACTGCTGAAGCCATCATGGAGGATCAAGACGAGAAGGTCATTTTGAAGGTATATGATCCACTGCATTTGATAAATCTATCAAAGGACGACCTGAAGAAGCTACATGATCAGCCTATCTTCTTTATTGAAGCATGGAGATCTGAAGCCAGGAAGTTCCAGAAGGTAGTAAAAGTTTGTATAGATGTTGGTTTATATGCAGGCAGTAGTATATATAGTTCTAGTACTTAAACTTGATGTAAATAGTTAGAAGCTATCGTCAAGGGGGAGTCTGTTGGTACACCCTGTGTGACGATAGCAGTCTAAGCAATCTAACATTTTGGTTTAAGTAATATTCAAGATATTGGAAATTATCTAGTGTTTGATATATATATATGTTTATGTATGTTTGTGAGTTATTGAATGTGTGTTTGAACTTGATGTAACGTATTACAAGAAGTTCAAACATAAAGTTCAAAGATTAATTCAAGCATAAGTTAATAACATAAGTTTCAACACTTAGTTGTTTATGTGAAATGCTAGATTCGAATTTATTTAAGGCTTGGCATTCGAATCTGTGATAGATTCGAATGTAGCCATAGATTCGAATGAGCCCAGATTCGAGTGTGTCATTGTGGACAAACTCGAATGGGCCTTGGGCCAGATTTGAGTTTGGCCCATAACAGACTCGAATCAGGGTCTATAATTAGGGATAGACTCGAGATATTATGTGACTTTTTGCAGAATTCGTGAGGGATTAAGCATAAAGCGATCTCGAGTTTATCAGCTTGGTGTGTGTTCTTTCGGAGAGAATCAGTTCGTAGGATCGTTCGTGTGTCGTTCGTTCAGCCTCTGATAATCTCCGTGTTTCGTAGTTGAGAGTTGTTTCCGTCTACCCGTTAACGAGGATTCCGCACTCGTTGACGGTTCCGCGTCTAGATAGATCTCGTATAGTGGTAGACCTTACATGTTTTATCTGTCAAGTAGAGCCGAACAATGTGCAAATGGCACTAAAAGACAACTCTTGGGTTGAAGCGATGCAAGAAGAACTATCAGTGGTAGTTAGTGTCGTTACCTCGAGGAGAAGTTGCAGTAGGAACCAAGTGGATTTTTAAGTGCAAAAGAGATGATCGGGGTATTGTAACTCGCAACAAGGCTAGGCTTATCGTAAAGGGTTTCAACCAAGAAGAGGGAATCGATTACAACGAGGTTTTTGCGCCAGTGGCAAGGCTTGAGGTAATCCGTTTGTTTCTGGCCTTTGCATCCTTCAAAGAATTTAAAGTCTATCAACTTGATGTAAAGAGTGCCTTTTTTGTATGGAAAGGTGAAGGAGCTGGTGTACGTTGAACGACCGCCCTGGTTTACAGATCCAAAGTATCCAGACAGAGTGTATCGTCTTGATAAGGCTCTGTATGGATTGCATCAGGCACCCAGGGCATGATATGAGACACTATCAACTCATCTTTTGGACAACGGGTTTGAAAGAGGGAGAATTGATAGCACATTGTTTGTGAAGAGAAAGGGTGAGCATTTTATCTTGGTACAAGTGTACGTTGATGACATTATTTTCGGGTCATCAGACGAGCAGATGTGCAAAGATTTCGAGAGGGTGATGAAGTCAAAGTTTGAGATGAGTGCTCTGGGAGAGTTGAACTTCTTTCTGGGTTTGCAAGTTAAACAAAGGAAGGAGGGTATGTTTATCCATCAGACGAAGTATGTCTACAATATTCTGGAGCACTTCGGGATGGAGGGAACAAAGCTAACTGCTCACTTTAGCACACCGATTCAAGTGAATCACAATCTCGGACCGGGTACAGAAAGTGATACTGATGTCGATCCGACTCTATATCGGGCCATGATCGGATCACTCATGTATTTAACTGCTTCTAGACCTGACATTATGTTTGCTGTGTGTATTTGTGCTAGGTTTCAAGCCTATCCGAAAGAAATGCATATGAAAGCTGTGAATCGGATTCTGAGATACCTCAAGTCGAAACCGAAGCTGGGACTTTGGTATCATGCTGATGGAGATCTGGAATTGGAAGCATTCACGGATTCAGACTATGGAGGTTTCAGCTTGAACCGAAAGTCAACAACTAGAGGTTGTCAGTTCCTTGGAGGGAGACTCGTATCCTGACAATGCAAGAAACAGACGTCGGTAGTCGTATCAACGTGCGAGGCCGAATATGTAGCTGCTGGTAGTTGCTGTTCACAGGTTTTGTGGATACAACAACAATTGCGAGACTACGGTTTGACATACACTCATACTCCCATTAGGATAGATAACCAATTTACTATTGCTATAACTAAAAATCCAGTTAAACACAGTAAAACAAAGCACATAGACATAAGACATCATTTTATACGTGATTGTGCTGAAAAGAACTTGATAAAACTGGTAAAAGTGGCAACGGAAGATAACAATGCTGATTTAAAGCTTTCGATAAGTCACACTTTGAGTTGTTAGTTCAACTGAATGGTATGCGTAATCCAGAGTAACTTGACCTTAGTATATTTTTTCTTTTATAGTAAGTTAATAGTTAAGTAGAATTTATTTCCTTTTATAGTAAGTTAGTAAATTACTTTATGAGCTTATTTTAAATGTGAAAAACAAAAAAAAAGATAGAAAACAATAAAAAGCTCAAAAAAAAGAGAATATTCAAAAATAGAGATAAGTCTTAGATACATAGGTTCAAAGTGACGAAAATTAGCACAGTCAATACAATCTCTAAGTGTTAAGCTTTCATACATAATGCACCTTAAACTCTAAGTGATATACATTTTTCTTGTATGATGTGTTGGTAGGCATAATACACAAAAGGAATTCCAAAAGCTAATAAAATATTCAAGAAAAAGTCTTATGTGTAACTAACTTAGATGTATGACCAAATAGTCTTAATTTCTATGTTAGAGACATACAGACAATGATTCTAAATCAGGTATGCAAATTTTCTAGGGGATGTATAGCACCATCAAATATATCTTAAAGAAAAGAAAAGAAAAGAAAAATTTTGATAAAAAGAGAGAGTCAAAACAAGTCGCTTTGTTGTACGTAAGTACAGACCTGTCACCTCTGTTTTGATTCGAGTTAGCAAGATAAGTCGCTTTGTTGTACGTAAGTAGAGACCTGTCACCGCTGTCTTGCTAGCTTTAAATAAACTTTAAGACAAACTAAGACACTCTGTTGTATGTAAATACAGAACTGTGTCCGACGTTTACCTTTTAAAGAAAATTTGCAATACCGAAAAGTTATAATCATTGTGTGTCTGCCTTGATCATAGAAGTATGTCTAAGTATGGGACATGTAAGGTAGTTTCTTGATAAATAAAAAGGCCAAAGGATATTCCAAAGTGTAAAATGTTTAAAGGGAAAATCATACCAACAATCAACTTGGAATGTATATCACGACAAAAAAAATCAAAGGAATAAAAAATTCCTAAGTGTGAAAGTGAAATACTGAAAGTGCGTTTGACATCGCTATCTGATTGAACCTTCTTTGACTTTCTCACAAAAATATTCTGTTTAGTTTAGGTTGTAAATTTTTTAAAAGTAGTTTTGAGTAGATTAAGTTTAATATTTCATTCAAATTTTACTTTATTTTATTTTATTTTAAACCATTTTATTTTATTTTATTTTATTTTTAAATCTAAGTAGGAAAAATGTCAAAGTTACTAGGATGTATTTTTGGTTGAATAGACAAATATTGCGTGAAAATCTATTGCCTGATGTGAATAATTTTGCAAGGTTTGTAAAATTCCGTTACACGAAAAAGTTGAATTTTATTCAAGGATTTTCAAAATTTTCAATTAAGTTCGAATTTAAGACAAATTCGAATTAAACTTCGAATTTGTCAGGAAGTTCAAATTTATGGCAAGTTCGAAGGTAGTTGGTATAAATAGGTCAACAGTGAATCATTTAATTCACCTACCTTCGACTTTACTCCTTCGAACTTGTGTCCGGCGACTTCGAATTTATTTCTTCGAACTTGTCGTTTCGACTTTGCTCCTATTTCTCGAAGTTTTGCTCATTTTTCTCGAACCTAATCACATTCTTAGGTATAATAATCATTATTATACAAAGCTTGGGTAGTTTAGGACATTTTTATGGCAAAATATTGAGTTTATTTGATAGTTTTTGGGTTTAAACTATGTGATTCAAAATCACATTTTTTAACCGATGGAAGTTCAAATAAAAACGAATATAACTTCGATTAGAACCCAATAGGACTAGACTATACTAATTTTTAAGTCAAATGGGGTTAAAATCTTGGATTTTAGTTTGAAAATGACCGACTTCGAACATGTTCATTATGTTTGAACTTGTCAGAAAGTTCAAACTTGTTAAAATATCTACACGTTCGAAGTCAGTCAAGTTCGAACATAATCTTCGAATTTGTTTAAATTCGAATGTTTTAAAATAAATTCGAACTTGTAGAAATTCAAATGTGTTGGATTTCGAACTTAAGTAAGTTCAAAATTATGCAAATTCGAAATAAACAATTTTCATTTTATTTTCATTACTAATAATGGTTGTTGTTTCTATGTGCAGATATGGGTGATCGGGCTTTCTATAATAAACATAACATTGTTTTGTCGGTGGATAGAGAGTTGCCTGAAGCTCAACCGTACCGTCACATGGTTGAATTTTTGACGCAATCACGGGTCGCATATGCCCTTACCCATAATTTGCAGATAGTTTTACCGTATGTACGTCAATTTTGGGATCATCTTCAGGTTGATTGCTCAGTGACGCCTACAGTCTTACATACAATAGTTGGGGGACAACCTATAGTATTTTCAGCAGATATGTTATGGCAAATCCTACAGCTAGGCATAGAGGACCAGGAGGCGGGGCCTATAGATTTTCCAGTTCATATAAGGCAAGCGGCGTTTTTTGCGAATGGGATACACCCAAGATATTACCAAAGCCTCTTATGTGAAGAGTGGCTTGATTGGCCAATGGCGTTATCTGGTACATGTTATTATGGTCTGTTTTGCGCCGAAGAAGGCCGGTTTTGATACAGTGGTGTCCAAGCTGCAATCGGTGTTGATAGCCTTAGTGTACAATAAGCGATTCAGTTTTCAGAGATGTTCTTCGGAGAGTTTGTGCATCAAATCACAGCTCCCGTCAGAGAAAGATTTTTGATGTATCCTATATTTGCGATGATGATCATCCGCCATTTTTTGCCCAATTTGCCACCTACCAGATACAAATGGCGTGGCCATAATAGATAGAAGGATTTTTGCTGACTGCCAGTCACATAATGCGCGTAGGGCTGAGCAGGTCAGGCCGCAGGTGGCACCTTCGTTTGGAGCCGTTATTGACCCAGATTTTGTAGCTCCAGAGGGAGATAACTGGGCAGGTGAAGCTCCACAACAGCAACAACCACAACAACAACAACAGCAGCAACAGCAATAGCGTCGGAGGCAAAGAGCTCCGGCTGGACAAGTACAGGCAGCTAGGCCATCCTCCAGCTGACAATCCGAATCGACTGCAGCTGGTCCATCCACGGCAGCTGCAGGCCCGTCGAGTTCGGCCCCAGAGTTTGATCAGAGGGCGCAAACTCTAGAAGAGATATGGTCACAGGGGACTACCTCGAAGCAAAACCTTGCTGAACAACTGGTTCAAGATGTTTTAGACCCTCCAGATGAGTTCAATGATATCTTTAAGGAGATTGATGAATACCAGCCACCTGAGGCTGAGGATATGGACACTGAGGTCCAGGTTGAAGGAGTTGCAGAAGAAGAAAGAATGCAGACTGAGGTTGAGGGTCAAGCAGAGACCGCCTCCGAGTCTGAATCTGATTCTGAGGAAATAGAAGAGGTTGAAGCTGTTGAACCTGTTGATCCGACTGTCAGAATTGGTAGATATGGATTGAGACTAGTCGTCAGTAGATGAAAGATGACAAGACCAGCAGGTGGGGATACAGAGGATGATGATTCAGATTGTCAAGATCAAAATCACTACCTAAGATTAACTGGTTTGAATCAATCAGAGTATAAACCAATAACCTTGTATTGAATCAAAGTCCAATTAAGAAGTTTGCGGAATAACACTTAACTGTTTTAAGAAAAGCTTTCAAAACAAATAACACATAAATATAATCAACAATCAAAGATCACTTGTATTGCCAAACTCAATGATTACAATCACCTCTAATCTGTTTTGATTAGACGAAGAACATAGATTGTTCCTAGGGTTTTACAACCTTAGAGGCTTATGAAAACTTAATCAGAAAAGCAATTACAACTGAATAAACTTGTACGTGCGGAACCTACAATAGAAAACCTATTCTATGTATATATAATGCCCTCTGATTTGTTTCCTTGATAAACTCTGATTTCTCTAATAGTAGATATGCTTGAATCTTCGAATATATATCTTTTCCTAAAAATCAGCACTTTCTGTTTATTGAGCTATTGAGCAGCTTGAAGACTATCTGTTGAGCAGCTTGAGTTTGAACACTGGCAGCTTGAACTTTTGAACTAGCAGCTCGAACTTCTTCAACTAACAGCTTGAACTTTGTATTTACACTAAAAAATCTACTAACAGTTTGAGAAATCTATCTAACAGCTTGACATACTTAGAATATTTCCCAACACAAATTTTGAAGAGGAAGACGAAGCTCCACTCGTGCCTAGGCATAGGGCGAGGCGGCATAGATTCATGCAGGGAGCTCCATCCACCTTGGCTCCTGAGCCTGTGTTACCGACTGATCAACCAACCACCGCTCCATCAACATCAACCTCCACTTCATCACCATCAACTACATTCACTGACAATCAGCGGTTCACAGAGCTGAAAGGAAAGGTGGACTTCCAAACAATCCAAATTTTTCAACTGACAACAGCAGTGAAAGAGTTACAAGCGCATAATGCCAGACTTGATCAGGAAAATGTTGAGTTAAGAACAACAGTAGCAGATCAAGCGTCTGATATGACAACAATGAAAACTATCCTAGAGCAGTTATTGAAAAATCTGCAAGCTCAGGGGGAGAGTAGTTGCAAAGAAACTGAGGTGATGAGGAGAAAAGATGACGACCATGATCCAGATGCTGAAAGAGAGAGTGAGCTAGCAGATCTTTCTCAGAAGACTGCTCAACAAGCTCAAATTCAGGAGGAGCCTAGTCAATCGGGTGTGAAAGAAGGAGGCGAAGGAGAAGCTTCAAAGGCTACTGAATTTGATATGATTGAAGCTTTAATGGATCTTGATGATCAAGATGAATTTGAGTTTGATCAAGAAGAGTTGGAGGAAGGAGAGTTTATACCTGAAGAGATTGTGGATTGGAAGTCGGATGACGAGGTTGTAGAAGACGGGATGACAATGTTGATGAAGTCATCATCCCAAAACAACCTATCACTTAACAGTATATTCACAATGAGCAGAATGTGATCGATATGGATGAACTCAACCTAGCATATACAGATGAATCAGAACCAGAAGTAGCTGAGAAGGAGCAAACTAGAGAAGATCTGATAAAGCTATGGTTCAGGGAGGAAGAAAATAAAACAGATCTGAAGATGAAGAAAAGAATGAGAATGCCAAGTCCTGGAAATCTCTCAGGAGGAATACTGAGCTGGTTCTTTGATATAGAACTGCAGCTATTCGTGCTGAAGAGAAGAGATGGCCTTCAATACTTAAGGAGAGCTCTGAAGGTGTTCAACACACTGCCCAACTGTGAAGTCAAAGAGTTGGCTTGGAAAGAACTGATCAATCTAGGAGACGACCCATATGCTGAAGTGGTTGCTAAGATTATTCGAAGGGAGGGTCGATCTGGAAGATTTGAAAGGATTAAGCCAAGATCCGGGAAAAGAGTTGAACATCCGTCAAGAGTAGATCCCCTCACTGGAAAGCCTTGGGCCAGGATGGTTTACAAGCCAGTCAGATGCCTCAAGAAAGGGGCGATGAAGTCAATGCCACAAGATGTACTGAGAAACATGAAGTGGTAGTATGTTGACGATGAGACGGCGGAAGCAGTGATGGAGGACTACGAGGACAAAGTAATTTTGAAGGTATACGATCCACTACATTTGATCAACCTATCGAAGTACGACCTGAGAAAGCTTCATGATCAGCCGATCTTCTTTCATGAAGGCTGGAGATCAGAAGGCAGGAAATTCCAGAAGGTAGTTAGAGTTTGTATAGATCAGGGATCGTATGCTGGTAGTAGTTTATATTGCTCCAGCACTTAGACAAAATATATATAGTTAGAAGCTATCGTCAAGGGGGAGTCTGTTAGTGCATCCTGTGTGAAGATAGCAGTCTAAGTATAGACGATATTTTGTAATAGTCAATTTATTCATAATTGCATATTAATACGTGTTTGATATATGTTTGATACATGTTTGTTATATGTTTGATATTGATTGTATGTACGTTTGAACTTATAAGTTCAAACATAAGTTCAAAGATAAGTTCAAACATAAGTTCAAAGGTAAGTTCAAAGGAACTAGTTCGAACTTATGGGGGACAAGTTCGGAAGGCCTTGGGCTTAGTCGAACTTGTCCTAGGCAAGTTCAAACCAGGTGATATAATTAGGTGTTAATTCGTTTTAAGTAACAACTTTTGCAGAATTCGATAAGAGATTAGTGCAGAGGCAATCTCGAACTTGCAAGGAGATTGAGTGTTTGTTCTTGGAGAGAATCACGTGTCGGGGCGTTCTATTGTTCGTATATCATCGTGTGTGTCTCCGGTTTTTGTGTGCGTGGTCTTTCCGTCAAACCGCTAACGAGGATTTCGCACTCGTTGGACGGCGTCGCGTCAAGATTGGATCCGTAGCTAGGCGACCTTACAAATAGGCTTGGCTGCAACATTTTTGGTAACAGGTTTTGAACCAACCAGGCTGTGCACTAAGAAAGCCAGGTTGTCCATCACCTCTACTAACTGGGTAAGACAGGTTCAAGGGAAGAAGAATGGGAATTGGCAAAGGTTGAAAGCTGGGAAATGGCAGCCTTGTCAGTGTCAGTGAACACAAGACTTTGAAGCTATGCAAGAGTTAGTTCAAGGGACTCGTGCATATCATCAAAGCCTGCTGCCATAAAGTTTGACACTGATACCACTGGTATTTAGAGAGACTAATGTGGAGGGCAGTGTGGTAGATCAAGTTTCAGCAGTACACAGAGTCCTGTTGGTGAGATAAAATAGAGAAAGCGAGGATGAGAGCTGTTGCAGCTGTGCAGTGAGTGCAATCAGCTGAAAAGAATAGTCGGACTGGGGAACAGGGGTTAAAAAGGATGACTTTAATGAATCAAGAAATCCTTTAAGCTGTGCAGACACAGATTCTGTTATGGTAAAGGGAAGGGAAGTCATAGAGGTTTCCAAAGAGTTGACTTTGTTAGACAGCAAAGAAAGTTGTTCCTTCAAAGAAAGATCTTTGGGTGATGGAGGAGTATGGGTTGATTGTTTTGAATGTGTGGATGGAGATGAGTATGATGTTGAGGATTGAGGAGTATGAGGATCAATGTGTGATGGCAGGGGCACAATTGAGAGAAGTTACATGGCCTGGGCATATGTCAAGTGACCCAGTTTGGAAGGGTCAAGAAAACCTTCAGCATTAGTTGAAACTGCTTCATGAGGAGAGGTTGTGGGGAATGTTTGCCTTTCAGATGTCACTGTATTGTGACACCTTCATCAAGACCATGGGTGGTTCCCTCAGTAGTGGCTTGGTTTTGAGGCACCTCTTCATGGGGAGAGGAGATGTGCATTTCAACATCATCAGTGATGAAAGCTGATGGTGAAATTTGCACTTGGGGAACAGCTTCACCAAAGGATTGTTCTATATCCTGATGATCATTAGCTTGAGGAATTGGTCCTTCAGCAGCTGTTGGGGATGGAATAACTGCATCATAAGGAGCAGAGGTGGAAGGCTGATCTGCTAGTTAGTTTGTACCAGCAGGTTTGGCAACTTGTGCAGACTCAGGATGTGAATGAGAAATATGAGAAGGGATTGTGTCGACTCAGTATGGAGTAGAGAGTGCTCCTGCCTTTCAATATCCTCAGCCTGTTGAGAGGCTGGAATATTTGATGTGGCTGACTCCATTTGTACAACTGATTCCTTTTGTGAGGAACCAGAGGGCTCAGGCTGACCATGGGTTGATTCAGGGTGGAGTGAAGCCTGCTCCATAGTGGTTGCACCTTCTCCCAAAGTAGGAGAAGGAGAGACAGCATAGGTTGCTTCTTTTTCAACTGACTCCTGTTGAGAGGGGTCAGAGGGGCTTTATTCAGCGGGAATGGAGGAGAATTTCTTCCTAGCTAAGGATTTTCTCCATTGAGAGGAATACATGAGGGTAGATAGAGAAGTGGGTTGTTGTGTTTGGACAGGTGAGGAGACTGGGCTAGAAACATGTGGTTGAGCCTGTTCCATAGTCTCAGTGGCCACAGAGGCACTAGCCACAAAGGCTTCAGGTTCAACAGATGAACCATGGTGACCAGCCTGCTCCCCCTCAGCCACTAAGGCTGAGGATGCAGACTTTGCTGTTTTAGCCTTCTTGGTGACAGGCCCAGCTTCACTAGACTTCAAGGCACGTTTTGACTTTTTGGTCCGTGATTTGGATTTTCCAGCGAGAGCAGGAGTTGGATTCACCTCCTGGGTAGAAGGTCCTTCTACTAAACCAAGTAACCTCCTCATTGGTGTTACTAGAGGAGGTTCATCAGCAGGAATTGGGGTGTAAAATACCATGTTTCCAATGACAGGAAACACCATAGTTGTTAATTAGGGTGGTGAATTGTAGAGATGCTCACCACAAACATGTTTGAAGATCAAACTCAAGAATCTGGGCTATCTAACAGCAGCTGGACGTTGTTCTTGCTCCACAAAGGATCGCAGATTTGAGAATATCCATTTGGCCATGTTGAGAGTAGTCTCATCCACAAATTGTAGGGCTACTTGAACTTCATCCTTGCTAAGCTGGTCGAAAGAACCAACTTTGCAGCTTAGGCTCATCACCACAGAGGCGAAGAGAAAGTTGTAAGTTGGTGCTAGCTCCTTTCTGAATAGAGTGGCACCCACTCTTAGTTCTGAAACACAACAACAACGTAACAAATTCCCCATTTGCTCATTCTCAGGCTGAGGTTTGTCATACTTGTCAACAACTGGGAGATGAAGTACTTCCTGAAGAAGCGTTGCAGTAATCTCAACAGTTTTGAAAGTGTTGAGAATTGTTCCCTTTATGGTTTTGGTAGCAGGATCGTAGGAGCAGGTGTACCAAAACTCATACACCATCTCTTGGAACATGACACTGGGAGTGGCAGTCATAGCATAGTTAAGGGGATGGGCTCGCAGAAACTCCACCATTTGATCATAACCTTTCCCAATGTAGTTTTTGGGAATGGTTAGCTTTGCTACGTAGTTGGTGGGTTTGATTGTTAACATGGTGGTGACTGAGGGATGTTTGTCAACATCATCACCAAGGAAGACAGGAGCAAAAGGGTTGTTCTGGGAGGCAATTTGTGAAAGTAGGAGAGGATGCACAAGTTTTGGACACTAATTCATTTAGGGTTTTGTAGAGGGTATAGATGCAGTAAGGAAGAAGAAGATGAAACAATGATACGAGTATTTATAGGATTTGAATGTGAGAGAGTAGGAGAGAGATAGGTTTTGGGCGGTTGACTTGAAATGTTACTAATGGAAAATAGAATGGTTTAACACGTCAGCACGTTTGTCACACCAACTTGACCTTTTTCTCCACTAATACACGTAACACACATTATCCGCAGGTAATTAAGATAAATAAATACATAATTTAAGTAACTTAAATGTGAAGTAATGTCAATTAAAAGCTGATGTTCAAAGTTGTTGTTCAAACCTGTGATGAAAGTACTTCATCAAAAGCTTATCATTCTATAACCTGTCTGTTCAAACCTGTGTAGTTACATGAGAACAGGTTTCAGTGTGAAACCTGTTCAGTAGCTGAACTAATTACAAGGCTTTGCCTTGTATGACAGAATACAAAGTGAGCAGGTTTCAGGTTTAAATAACAAAATAGGTTTGAGAGAAATACTCATTTTGTCAAACCTGTTACTTGTCAAACCAGTTCAAATTTTGACAACCTGGCTAAGTTCAGAACAGATGAAACCTGTTCTGTCAAAGCTGTTTTGCAAGATTTTATCAGATTCGATCAAGTATTCTTAGAACATCAATGACACTTAGTCACTTTTATTTAACATTCCCAGCTTGCACACCAGGGAATTAAACTTATTTTCATCAAGAGGTTTGGTGAAAATATTTGCAAGCTATCCTTCTGTGGGAACAAAGGTTACCTCCACATTACCTTTTTGGATGTGATCTCTTATGAAGTGATGTCTGGCCTCAATATGCTTTGTTCTAGAGTGGAAGACAGGATTGTTGGAGATGCCTATGGCACTTGTATTGTCACACAGTATAGGAATTTTCCTATATACAAGGCCATAATCTTGAAGTTGATGTTGCATCCACAGAACCTGTCCACAACAGTTGTAGAAGTAGAAACAGAATTCTGCTTCTTGTTGCACCAACTTATCAACTTTCCACCAAGGAGTTGATATCCACCTGTTGTGCTCTTTCTATCTAGCCTGCAACCTGCAAAATCAGAATTTGAATAGCCAATGAGTTCAAGGCTTGAGTCTTTAGGGTACCAAATACCCAAACCTGGTGTGCCCTTTAAGTATCTGAAAATTCTTTTTACAGCAGCTAGATGAGGTTCCTTTGGATCAACATTAAACCTAGCACAAAGATAGGTGGCAAACATTATATCTAGTCTACTAGCAGTTAAGTATAGCAAGCTCCCAATCATACATCTGTAAGCTGTTACTGAAACAGCTTTACCACAAGGTATCAGCATCAAATTTTACATTGGTTGCCATTGGGGTTTTGATAGGAGAACATTGATCAAAATTAAACTTTTGAAGAGATCTAATGTGTACTTTCTTTGATTAATGAAAATTCCATTTGAGGTTTGTTTAACCTGTAATCCTGAAAACAAAGTTAGTTCACCCATCATGCTCATTTCATACTTAGATTTCATTTGCATTGAAAAATTCTTTCATAATTGTTCATTAGTAGACCCAAATAAATGTCATCCACATATATTTGAACAAGCATAATGTCAGTTTTCACTTTCTTTATGAACAATGTAGTATCCATTTTACCTCTGGAATATCCATTGCTCATAAGAAAATCAGTAAGAGTGTCATACCATGCTCTTGGGGCTTGTTTCAGTCCATAGAGTGCTTTGTCCAACTTATAGACAAAGCCTGGATGAATTTCATTTTCAAAACCTGGTGGCTGCTTGACATATACCTCTTCTTGCAGCTTACCATTCAAAAATGCACTCTTCACATCCATTTGAAATACTTTCATGCTCTTGTGAGCAGCATAAGCTAGAAACAAACAAATTGCCTCTAGCCTAGCCACTGGAGCAAATGTGTCATCATAATCAATATCTTCTTCTTGTATATACCCTTGAGCAACAAGTCTTGTCTTATTTCTAATAACATGACCTTGCTCATCCATTTTGTTTCTGAAAACCCATTTTGTGCAAATAATAGTTTTTCCTTTAGGCGTAGGGACCAGCTACCACACTTTGTTTCTCTCAAACTGATTGAGTTCCTCTTGCATGGCAGTGATCCATTTGGCATCTTTTAGTGCATCATCAACTTTCTTTGGCTCCATTAGGGACACAAAACTTGAAAACATACAAAAGTTTCCAAGACTGTCGCACCTTGTCTGCACTTCTTTGTTGATATCACCAAGGATTTGATAATTAGGATGACATCTGATCCACTTAGGATCATGTTTCAATGATGATTTTTCTGATTCGGCTTCATTATCAGCAGGTCTTGTAGAACAGCTCTCAGGATTCTCAGACACACTGACATCTTGAGCATGTTCACTCGTTGAGAATGAATCATTGTTGTTGAACACATAAACTGAAGATTCAGGGAAATCAGCAATGATTGGTTTTGGACATTGTACGTTTATTATATCTGTACACTTATTCACACAGGGTGTACCAATATAATCATCATCATGTCCATTGTGGTTAACAGGTTCCACTCTGGGTGATGTGGAAGCCTTTGAGTCTTTTCTTCAGCATTGGAGTGCATGAGATCATCAAAGCTGAAATCTCCTGAAACTGATTCAGGAGCAGCTTTAGTAGAAGGACTTATAGACTCTTCAAAGATGAAATTTATAGATTCATCTATCACCTTTCTTTGAAGTTGTATACTCTGTAGGCTTTAGAAACTGCTAAGTATCCAACAAACACTCCTTCATCGGCTTTAGGTTCAAATTTGGCCAGCTGATCCCTTTAGTTCAGAATAAAACAAGGGCATCCAAACACATGGAAGTAGCTTATATTTGGCTTTCTCCCTTTGATTAATTCATAGGGAGTCTTATTGAACCTTTTCACCACTAAGGATCTGTTTTGAGTGAAGCAGGCAATGTTGACAGCTTCAGCCCAAAAAGATGAAGGCAAACCTGATGCACACAACATAGTCCGAGCAGCTTCTATGAGGGTTCTGTTTCTCTTTTCAGCAACTCCATTTTGTTGTCGAGTTCTTACAGCTGAAAAGTTTTGAGAGATTCCCTTTTCTTCACAAAAGTCCTCAAGAGTACTATTTTTGAATTCAGTACCATGATCACTTCTAAGCTGCTTGACTTGGGCAGAGTTCAGAACTTCCATCTTTTTGATAAACCCAATAATTTCTCTGGCAGCCTCTCCTCTGGTCTTTAGGAAGATCACCCAAGTGTACCTGGAGAACTCATCAACCACTACAAAAAATATGCCATTTAGTGGCACACAACAAGTGCCGCTAAAATCTAAAGAAGTGCCACTAAATACCAATTTGGGAATCGATGGCAGACAATAAAAGTGTCACTAAGGACGGTGCCACTAAATGGCTTTAGTGACACTTGTAGGTCCCGAGAGGTTCCCAAAGTATATAGCTTTAAGCTGTAGAGGGGGGGTGAATACAGCTATTTAAAAACTACACACTATTTTCTCAATGTTTGTATGTATTATCAACAATTTGTTAATTACAAACAAGCTTGAATGCGGAATAGTTCAAGCTGAGATGACAGATACAACAGTATGTTCACTAGTCTAAGACAAACTCAAACTAGTATACAATGAATACACTCACTAAGAAGCACTCACTGTGTTTACAAGACTTAAGGGAACAGCTTATGTAAAACAGCTTAGACACACAGATACTGATTTACACAGAAGGCTTGCATGCATGGAAATCACACTTGCACGTTCACTCTTGGTTTCAGCACTTAGCTTTCTTCACACTTCTTTCTGTCCTTAGAAGCTTCCTTTTATACCCATTCAGAGGATCTAAGATAAACATCTTCATTGGACGAAATGAAAAAGGAGAAGTCTTGTTGAAAAGACAACATAACCTTTTCTGCACTTTTCTGAAAAGCAGACTTGTCTTCACATGTGCAGAACTTTTGTCTTTTCACTTTGTCTACTGTTGCATTGCCTTTAACTAATTTAGGAATGTCAACTTTGCGTCTTTCTTCCTTGTAAAGGCCTATCTTGATATAAGAAAAAGGTCTGTCACCCTTTTTCAAATAACCTTTTGTCTTCATGTTACAGAACAGCGTGGGCAGGCTGAGCAGTTCTGTTTTCCACTTTGTCTTCGACTTTGTAAACTGATCTTGTAGTCAAAAACAATACATGATGACTTGGAAACATATTCCATAAAGTGTTTAGCCTGTTCACAAAGAACAGGTTCTGTTCACAAAGAACAGAACACTTTAAAATTGCCCAAGCTGCTCAACAGTGTAGAGCAGCGTAGACAGTTTATGTCCAGCCTGTTCAGCAGACAGAGCAGCTTGGACAAACTGTCTTAGTTGCAACACATGCAACATATAGAACAGCTTTAGACTGATATTGCAAATCATTTTCAGGTTTCAATAAGACATATAACATGCCTTAAATTCAACCTTCAAATGCATCAACAGGTTTGATTATAAATCTCCCCCTCAGATGTAGAACAGGTTTGACTGAGGCCTTTTTGTGCCTAACAACACTTCTAGGTTGTGTTGCTGCAGCCTTTTTGAGATTTAGTGACACTTTATATTTGTGTCGGTATTCTCTTTTTAAGATCTAGTGACACTTTATATTTGTGTCGGAACTTCTTTGAAATTTTAGTAGCACCTAATTTATTGTCACACAATTTAAGATTTAGTGGCATTTAATTTTTTGCCACAGAAAACAAAAGAGAATTTGTGGCACATGGATTTTGTCATTGAAATTTACTAACATGCAGTTCAATTTGTTTCATGCACTTTTTTATAGCTATATATAGTTTCAACCTCACAATATAATATAAAACAAATTCTTTTCAACCATTAACATAATAAGATCAATTTCATTAACCAAGTAGAAAATACAGTCATCGTTTAACAAAATTCTTCACTATTCAAAACAAAATATCCAAACATCATGGAATCAATAAGTACTCGTCTATCTATTTTTCTCAAACACAACTAACTACCAAATCAACCGCAACTTCATCATGGGAACTCTCAAAAACACATCTGTGGATAAAATATAAATAATAATGTATATTAGAAACAAATAAATATATGTGAATGCTTTTCAAATATAAATCATCTAAAGCATGAATAAGAATCATACCTATAAAAGCCAATTCAAGCATTATCTGAAGAGGTACCTAATATAAAATATTAGGTACCACGACCTCCGCAGCTTTCTCATTAACAATACTTCCATCTTTACGAGTGCGATTTTTCTGATATATCTCTCTTCATGTTGGTTCTATACTGTTATTCTTCATTGCCTATATCATTAGTAAGTTTCATCAACTTACATTTGCTTAAAAATATAACAAATAAAAAAGTTGATTAAAATAAAAATACAATTGTAAGAGATGGATCAAATGAAAACTTTTCTTGCAAATGAGGTAGATTACAAAGATGCAAATAATGTAAATAAATGTTATAAAAAATTAATTTTATTTGTTTTCAAAAATACAAATACCTTCACAATCGAATAAAGGTCTTCCTTCTTGCTCATAGGAACCTTTCTCCAGTCACAACAATCAACACCGACATGTTTAGGCATCCTTACAAGTGACCCTAAGAATTGAGTGAGTTCATTTCCTTCATCTCCTATCGGCTTCCCATACTTATTAAATGTGACAAGCACTTTTTGTGTAGGTTTCATTTGCCAAAGGTCATTCTTTTGGGTAGGACCTCTAACCTTCTTTGGAGGGCCTTCAATGAAACCAAATCAATTGAATACATCAAAGATTCAAGTCATTTTTTTGTATGGGTCGTGATCAGATCAATTGTTCTAGTAGTATGTGTTTTCCATTTTATAAAAGTAATTATTTAATCAACATAAAAGGTCATGAAGTTTCTTTCACTATTTTTTATTTGATCAGTAATATAATTTTATTAGATAAGTTGAAAATAAAATTTAGTAAATAATAAACAAACCTAACGAACCAACATTCATTTTCAAAAATATCGTGATTGTTAAATAGATTTACTTTTTCTGAACAATAAAATGTTAAACTATAAATAAAGGTTATTTCTTAGAAATCTAATATCATTAGTTAGATTTCAAACTTGTCACCCATGTATAAGAACTAAATCACCTGTTTTACTTTAACATAATTCCTACGTTTACAAAAATGAGTTAAATATATTCATGAAACTATTTTTAACTATGGGATTGAAAGTGAACTGATGCAATGGAAAAGACAATAACACCTAATCAAAATTTCTTTTTGCTGTAACACACACATACACACACAGATATATATATATATATATATATATATATATATATATATATATATATATATATATATATATATATATATATATATATATATATATATATATATATATATATATAACACATACTATGAGGAGGACAGCAACTAAACGATCAAGGAATGGTGTTAGTTTGTGTGGCATTGCTATGGCTTTGACCTATAAAGACTCACTAAGTTTCTTAGGGCTGTTGCATTTTCATCCAAATAGTCAAATACAAGAAGAACTTAACCTCCTTACTAGCTAGTAGAACGGAAATGAAAATCAACTGCCTAATCTCATAACATTAGAACACACCCATCTAGACCATCACAAGAGAAACCTCAAATCAAGTTGGTTAGTCACACCCATCTAGACCATCACAAGAGAAACCTCAAATCAATTTGGTTAGTGGAAGAAATAAAAAATAACTCAGAAAAAAGGATCAATCTATATTGATTTCTTGAACAATATATTATTGGGTTTAACCAAAATCTAAATATATTAAACCAATGTTTCTTAAAACTTGACTTTACACATTAACCAAAAATTAGAATCTTGATTCTTAAAACCTAAGCTAATAGTCCCAAAATACTCTGTTTGCACAACATATTTAATCATCAATTACATTCAAGAATTCAAAGAAACATACCAATAATCATATAAAATCGATGTCAACTGCATAATATCAAAAGACTACACCATATCCATCAATCAAATTACTAAAGAGGAATCAATTTGTACATATCAAGCATTCATTAAAACAAGAACAAGTCACAGGTGAAAAGGTTGTATAAAATGGTAGCAACATGATACAGGAACATGAGGTCGGTATCCTGCCCTTTTTGCCGTGGCAGCCTGAAGAGAGTGAACTCAGGCGACTTATGGGTTCTCCCAAGCACTAGAGATGTGGTTGACCATAAAACAGTATCGAATGAGGACAAGAAACGGTTCTACAACTGCATAAACAAGTCGCCTAAAGATATCCCAGATGCGGTATTCTTAGTATACAACGACTAATCTTCAACTTAGACCAACATAAGGTAAATAAATTTCTCATAGGCATTTCATCAAACACATAATATGCATCAATTTTTGTTCCTTCATATTCATAGAAGAACCATGAAACCATCGAAACTGACTTAATCTTCAAACTAGAATCAAAGCTGACTTCGTCGGTAAATCAAACAATAATTTAACATAACTGAAGTCTAGAAAACATAACTGGAATCAAGTTTTCGATAAGCAACAAAATATATGCTTGATTTTAATTTTAAAAAAATAAGAATGAAGTGTCAATGATGAGAGTGAAGCGTGATGAGCAGAGTCGATTTTAATCCTACACAAACCTGATGAGAGCGATGCCAGGTACAGGAAGACGTACGATAGCGTAGAAGCCTAATCGGAACTGAAATTGGAGAAGGCGATTGTGAGAAGGAAGAAGATGCTGTCGAACACAGAGAGACGAGCGTGGAAGAGAGGAGACGAGCGTATTAGGTTAAAGAATTTTGGGTGGTGGGAATATAAGGCGCCCTTTTTATTGCAAGAGGTCACGTTAAAAAATTTTGAAACAAGTTTTTGATGGCATTTTATTTAAAAGTATCTGATGTGTGTATATTGACATATAAAAACTCCTATCACTATATACATGAATAATAATGACAATAATTATAAAATGTCACAAAATCCTTAAAAACATTTTACGACACTTACGTTCTGCCATTAAAAACAGAGTATAGTGGTACATAAATATTTGCCACTAAATGGGTGTGCCACTAAATGACTCTTTTTTTTGTAGTGAACCATTACTAAGGTGTATCTTCTACCTCCTAGACTTGAGACACTAACAGGTCCAAACAAGTCCATGTGGACTAAGAAGAGAGGTGTATCAATAGAGAAATTATGTTTAGATTTAAAAGATGTTTTTCTTTGTTTACCCTTCTCACAAGCTGTGCAGAGTTTATCCTTAACATAAGTTATAGAAGGCAAACCTGTTACTAACTCTTTCTTACAGAGTTTGTTGATATTTTTGAAGTTCAGTTGTGATAGCCTTTTGCGCCACAACCAGTTGAGGTCTGCAATGCTTCTTGAGATAAAACGGGTTTCAGTTGTTGGATCAGCAGATTTCATATCTACAACATATACCCCCTTATTTCTTTGTGCACACAACACAACTTTGCCTTGGGAATCCAATATGTACCCTAGGTGCTCATTAAAATTAACCTTATAGCCAGCATCACACAGTTGACTAATGCTTACAAGGTTATGTTTTAGCCCAGACACATAGGCTACTCTATTGAAGATTGCAGCACCAGCGTGAAGGGTTCCATATCTTTCTGTGGATCCTTGGACATTGTCACCAAATGTGACTTTTGGGCTTGTTTCAGGCTTGAGGTCATTCAGCAAATCTTTGCAACCTGTCATGGTGCCAGAGCAGCCACTCTCCAAGTACCAAACCTGGCTTGGTTGTTTAACCTGCAAAGTGATATGGGGAAATATTAGTTCTTAGGGAAACTCATCATAAGGATGAGTTCTCCTTCTTCATCAACATTTGTTGATGGACCACTTAGATCAACACTAATATTTCCAATTTGGATTGTATCAGCTGAGATACTCACCTCAATGACAAAGTTACTTCCAACAATGCTGGTTTTTGCAATGTTGGAGCTAACAGTGTTAGTAGGCCTTATGTCCTCAGTTTCAGGATAATCCTTGGCCATGTGAGTCTTCTTTCCACACTTATAACATTTTCTCTTTTTGGATTTCTTGAAAGAAGACCTTCCCGAAACACATTCTGGTTTATCTCTGTTGGACTTCTTAACAAGTTTTACAAATATTTCACTTGTTTTAGAAGAATCAACAGGTTGAATGGAGGGCACAATAGCAACAGCTATGCCTGTATCCTCTTTCCTCTTTTTAGGAGGACAGAGATCAAATACAGGTAATTTAACTGTCTTTTGTCTTTCCACAGGTTTGAAAAACTTATTTCAAGTTTTTTCAGGTTGAGCAATGGCTTTGCCTTTGCCCTTACTGAGTTGTGATGATTTTTGTCTACTTAAGGTAGTATGATCATCACTCTTGGTTTTAACAAAAGATTTTCTTTCATTTATAACCAGTTTTCCACTATGATTTAATTTGAAATCTCAGCAGATTTGCTTTCAACATGAGACTTACCCTTGTTGGATGCAAGTTGTTTTCTTTTGAAAATTTCTTCTCAAAATGTTCAGCATTGAATGGAGGAACAGGTTTCTTACCACTAGCTTTAGCATCAGAACCTGTCTGGTTGACAGGTTTAGTGGCCAAAGCTGCAGTTTTAACTTGTTTTTCATTCTGTCGTTTATGTGAACTATTTGAGCACTTAGCAGGCTGGTTTGATAGAGAACACATTCCATCACTAGTCTTTGCAACCTTTTCACATAAACTGTCAGTGCTTTGAGGCCTGACAAACCTGTTTGTGGAAATCAACTTTCCATTTACATTTTGAATGAATGTATTTGGAAGCTCACCAAGAGAAGACAAATCTGTTTCCAAATTCTTGATTTCAACAATTGAAGCTGCTGTATCAAGATCTCCTCCAAGATAAGCTTGGATTTGAGCAGGAATTTGCTCATTGATACATTGACTGTCTCTTTTAGCTGAATAGCACCAAGAGTCAACAATACTCTGAAGCTTAGAGTGCTTTAAGTATGTTTCTCTCTTTTCCTCTAATAAAATAGTATTGATGTGTTTTACCTCATCAAGTTCAATTTTCAACTTAAGAAAATTGTCCAGTTCATTAGATTTTATGTCAAGATCAGTTTTTAGCTTAGAGATTTCAAACTTTAAAGAATCATGCTTCTCACTAGCAGCTTTCAAATCCACAAGTAAGTAATCAAACATTTTAACTTTTTCTTCAGAACTGTGATCCTTAAAGTTTTATACCTTATACATCATGATGGGATTCCAGTTCTCTAAAGAGTTAAGAGCTTCAGCTTCAACCAAGTCTTATTTGATGTTACTTGCTGAAGGGGCATCAGTGTTGGCTACCAGACAGTTGTTGTCTTCTTCATCAGATGATGAATCAGAGTCTTCCCAGTCACATGTTTCAGCCATTAATCCCTTCTGTTTATTGGAAGCCACAGAGTCTTCCAACTTTTTCAACTTGGTCATGGCTATAAGGTACTTAACCCTATAGTCATCGTCCTTGTTTGTCTTGTAAGTCTTGGAGGATGAGCCAATAGCTTTAAACACACAGTCAGCAGCTATATGGCCTGTTTTGCCACATTTAAAGCACTCAGCCTTGGATTTATCAAATGCCTTCTTTTTGGTAGGACCTAATATCCTTTGAAGCATCTTACCTCCATATCTTTTCTTACTGAATTTTTTGACAAGCATAACAATCATTTGCTCATCATCAAGTTCAGTAAGATCTTCACAATCATCATCTTCTTCTTCTTCTGACATCACCTCCAATTCATCATCAGCCTATTGATCAGCTTGAGTGAACACATCACACATCTGATTTACAGGCTGTCTCACACTAGCCACTAAGGCTGCACCTCTTTTGGACATTTTCAAGGCATTTCTCTTTTGTTTCCTTGATTGTTCATCATTTAGCAAGGATCCATAGAGGTTAACTAGATCCATGCCTCTGATAGTGCCTGAATCTATAAGAATAGTAGAAAAATAGTTCCATTCCTCAGGCAGTATGTCCAAGAACTTGTTTACCAGGGTTAGGTTGTCCTTAGTGATCCCAATAGCTTTGAGATCATTGATCAATGCAGTGAACCTGGTGTAGGTTTCAGTGAGACTCTCCTTGGTTTTTGCAAAGAACAATTCATATTGTCTAACAAGATTGTTTATCCTGTTATCCAATGTGATGGTGGGACCATCATAGACAGTACACAAAGTATCCCACATTTCTTTGGCTGTTTTCATTTTCTCAACCTGTTTGAACACACCATCAAGTAAAGAAATGACAAGGTTGTTCCTGGCTTTTGCATCAAGGGCAACCAATCTTTTGTCTTCATCAGTCCATTGAGCTTTTGCTTTCTCAATGGTCCTGACCTCAGGAACAGCACCCTAAGTAGCAGGAGTGATAGTAGTGACACATGTAGGAACATATGGACCTTCCATCACTATCTCTGGTAGTTGTACATCCATATTCTCTAAGTAGAGCATCATTCTGCACTTCCAACTAGAGAAGTTCTGATGATAGAACTTTGGGGGTTTTGCCATAGACCCATTGTCATAGTATGAAGAACAATTTGCAGCACTATTGTCCATGGTGGGAAATGGGAAAATAAGAGAGATCTAGAGTCAACACACACTCAAAACTGCTCTGATACCAGTTGTAGGTCCCAACAGCTTTCCCAAGTATGTTCCAGTAAGCTGCAGGGGGGGGGGGGGTTGAATACAGCTAATTAAAATTGCAACACACTTTTTCTCAAAGTTTGTATGTATATATTAACAAGTGTTAATTACAAATAGGTTTGAACTGCGGAATAGTTCAAACAGAGATGACAGAAACAACAGATGAACAACTAATCTAAGACTCACTCAGACTAGTTACAATGAATTCACTCACTATTTTACAATACACAGACAGACAACTTAGAAGTAGAACAACTTAGACACATTATCACTATTCTATTCTTTGTTGAGAAGCAGAGCTTGTTTGCATGAAAACACAATTCTTTTTGCACGTTCTGATCTTGTGGATATCTCTCTCTTGGTTATCTCTCATTCCTTAGAAGCTTCCTTTTATACTCTCTCAGAGAATCCCAGTGAAACTTCCTTATTGGATGCAGAGATAGTGGAGTGTCTTTACAAAAAGATAAAAAAAACTTTTCTGCACATTTTGACAAAACAGAATTTGTCCTTTTGTTGCAGAATCTTTGTCTTTTCCTTTTTATCTCTGTTGCATGCTGCTTTACCTTATAGAGGAATGTCAACTTTAATCCTTTCCTCTTCATGTATAGCCATTGTTGATATAAGAAATGATATGTCACCCATTTCAAATATCCTCTTTGTCTTCATGTATCAGAACAGTTTAGGCAGTGAAAACAACTTCTGATTTTCCACTTTGTCTTTGACTTGTAAACTGATCTTTACGTCCAAGACTTTACATGATGACATGGGAAACAGATTCCATAGTGCAAAACCTGTTCACAAAGAACAGAACACTTAACTTGGGCCAAAGCTGTCCAACAGTCATGAACAGCGTAGACAATTTATGTCAAACCTGTCCAACAGTTTTAGGACAGCTTAGGCAATCTGTCAGGTTAAAACGAACGTAATAGTGTAAACAGCTTTGGGCTTATATTGCAAATCACTTATCAGGATTCAATAACGCATTAGAACAACCTTAGATTTTCCTTTAAGTGTATCAAACAGGTTCGATGGAGGATCGATGATATAGAACAGGTTTGATTGAGGCCTTTTTGTCTCTAACAGATTCTGATGGGTTTTTGGATTTGATTTGGGTTTCCATGTGTTCAAAGATCTAGTTTGATTTAGGTGGTGGTGGCTAACGGCTGTAGTCAATGGTGGCATCCACATGACTTAGATGAGTTTGTTCTTGTTGTAATGCTCTTAATCACTTTAATGAAGTGGTGGCTAACAGAGTGTTTGAATGTATGTTCTTAATGACATTTATAACTAGGTTTTCTTGTGTTCTTTTGTTCTTCAAATTAACTTTTTTGTGCTCTTGATGATATCTTCATATGAGTGTTTAAATCTGGGTTAAAAGCGATTATGTTCTTCAACTTATAACCAAATTATAATAAATTTTGATAATTTTTAAATTTAAAGTTAATTAAATATGAAATGTAGTAATCATGCTAATTTGATGACATGGATGATGATTTCGCTTTGGGTGAGTGGCTACGTGCTTAGCGGGTCATTTGTTGCCAAAAATGTAAAAGAATTATGGGTTGGATCCATTTAGTGGTAAACATGAAAGTAAATTGTTTTAAGGGTAAATTACAAATTTGGTCCCTGTGGTTATAGGGAAATTACGGATAAGGTCATTCTATAGAAGAAATTACAAATTCGATGTCTGTGGTTAACATTTTGTTATGGATTTGGTCCTTTGACCAGTCATTTTTTTTTAAAATGACCATTCTACCCTTGAGATTGCTATAAATATAGGTAATTAACTCTATTTTAATTAATAACTAAATATTTTTATAATTTAATAAATAAATAAAAACTTTTACAGAACCCCTACGAACCTACCCAAGTCTCTTCAAACTTTCTTCTCTTTGATACACTCCATAGTACATACACCACACACTATCATTTCTCCATATCACTACAATTTGTTTTTTACCACCGAAACACCACCCCCCACCACCACTCACCACTCACCACCATCCACCTCTCTCTCACCACTGCCACCACCATCACCATCTGAACTCCCTCCTTTTTATCTCTCTCTCTCTCTCTCTCTCTCTCTTCTAACTTGAGAACCACCACAACCGAGTAGTTATGTTTCACATCTAGTGTCTGAAGGCTTGGAGATTTTTCTCTGGGTCAGAACACTGTTTACTTGGTCAATTGATTGTTTTTTTATTGAAATCGGTTACGTTGTGGTGGATTGAACACCGTTTACTTGGTCTAGTCAGGATGACTGCAATCGTCACCGGTGGTACACGTGGAATCGGGGTACGCTGTGATGGAGGAGCTGGCGGAGTTAGGGACGACAGTACACACTTGCTCCCGGAATGAGGTTGAACTTAACCAACGATTACAACAATTGTCAGACAAAGGCTTCAACGTCACTGATTCGTCTGCGACGTTGCTTCTCGTAGTGTGCGATGATGTATAGAGAAAGAGATGGAGGAGGTAACCAACGGAGAACGGAGGAGGTAACCAGAGTAGACGGTGGTGAAGCTGTAGTTATCAACATAGAGAGAGATGGAGAAATGTAGAGACTAGAGAGAGGGAAAGGTTACCGGAGGACCGCAATCGTCACCGGTGGATTTGTGGACTTTGTTCGGAGGCAGTGAACGACAAAATGGAGCCATTTTAATAATTAAAATGAAAATCAATTTGGATTTTGGAATTTTATTATATATTTATATGAAAAAAAAAAATTTTAATTACCTATATTTATAATAATCTCAAGGGTAGAATGTTCATTTTATAAAAAATGACCGGTCAAAGGACCAAATCCGTAACAAAATGTTAACCACAGACATCAAATTTGTAATTTCTTCTATAGAAGGACCTAATCTGTAATTTCTCTGTAACCACATGGACCAAATTTGTAATTTACTCTTGTTTTAATAAGAAAAAAAAAGGCAAGTAAGCAATAAGCTATAAACCCAAATGGAAAACAAAAGACTTGCCAAAAGAACCGACTGTCGCTTTCATAATTTTAGGTGATGATGCGTAGTCACCCACCAACCCACTGACGCACTGACAGTGTCCCTCAATCCTCCACAAAAACCTTGTGCAGATCCAATCCTTCAATCCAATAGCCATAACCAGATCGAAGTAAAGATGGCTATGGCAATCACACTACGAAGGCTTTATTCTTCACAAAACAAGCATCTTCATCGACTCTCCAATGGATCTTCACTCTTTTACATGGTTTATTTCTTCGTTCATGACAATCCTCTTAATTCATGGAGTTTTACCTCTCGTTTTTTGCTCTAACATTTTCATTTGTTTTCTCTTTAGTCTTCTTTGCCTAATCCAACCGCTCCTGACATCGAAGTTTCACGTGTTAATGTTAGTAGTGATTGATTGTTTACTCGATTTTAATTTGTAATCTGGGGTTTATTATTTTTTATGTGATTTGATGAATTATGATTGACAGTGGACGAAGCAATTGAATGCTTCACTGGAAGAAATAGATCCCGAGATTGCTAATATTATTGAGCTCGAGAAAGCTAGGCAATGGAAGGTAACTGTAAACTGTTGTCTTGCGATACCCTTTGTTTGTGTCTATTTGACTTAGGGTTTAATTGCAAGAAAAGGCTACATACTTTTACTAAATTTCTATTAAATGTATGTGTGAGAATTAGTGACTTGAATTAGTTGTGGGTGTTTTTGTAATTTTCTGATTTGGTTGAAAGATTAGTTAGTTGTTAGTCATTGTTAGACTTTAATAGGATTAGTATAAATTGTTCATTGGGTGAATGAGAACAATAACTCAAGTTGCAGTCATGTAACCCAATTTTGATAGTGAATTTGATTTTGTTCTTTCTTGATTCACATTTGTGGGTTTCTGATTTTGTGAGTTGTTGGATAGGGTTTGTAATTTAGTTTCTGATTTCCTAACAGTATTAACATCGGAATTTACAAACTATTAGAAAACATTCATTTATGGTATTATGACATAATTTATGCTGGCATGGCACTAGCACCACAAGAAAGGTATAGGTAAGATTGTTTATGATATAGAAAATACTTTAATTGCTATATAGAAGCTTGATTACCTTTTCTTGCAATTCACCACCATTTTGATTTACAGTCCGCGCTTTTGTTTTTTTCCCATCATTAATTGTTCTTTTGACTGTATCTAAAACATTAATAAGTTAAAAGGATGTTTAATACTTCTTAAGTTTTTCCTTAGAATTTATTAAATTGTTATGAAATTAGAATCAAAATGTTGCACATTCCAAGTCAAATGGTTGATGATTATTATAGTAGCGATTACCAAAGTCTAGTTCAGTGTCTAAATTAGACAAAGGGTTAATTGCAAGAAAAGGTAACATAGCTTCGTCCAAATTTTTATTTAGGGTACTAGAGTATTTTATCTTTCATTAAAAGGTATAAACTTTCAAAAAGCATTCATTTAGCCAGTTAGGTTAATATATAGTAAAATATGGTGAGTTGGCACTGGCAAAAAAAGCAACATGGTTTCACTGTATCACCCGAAATAAATGATTTTTGAAAGTTTGTACCTTTCTTTAGAGAGAAAATACAGTAAAACCCTAACTAAAATATTGATAAAACTATGGCACCTTTTCTTTCAATTTGTTCTTAGGACAAAATAGAGTCATCACAACAAACAATTTGACTAAAAGAGAGTCTCAAGTTGGTGATCAATGTTAGATATATTTTTATACTATTTGCAAATTATAAGATGATATTAGTTCAAGATGATTCCTCAGCTTTCTTAACAACATGAATTATAATTTATATGACAATGTTTATTGAGAAAGCCAAAGTTTGCGATAAGTAGCTTGGATAGCATAATATTTGTGTTTATTTTGTAAGAAGTTTAATGCTAATTCAGTTTGTATCATTTATAAAGTTGACCTCAAAAGTCATCATTATCTTGATTTCCCTCTTTTTATGGCATGTCATGGGAGAATTTTATTACTTTGTATCAATACAGGGATTTGAGCTCATACCTTCAGAGAATTTTACCTCGCTGTCAGTGATGCAAGCCGTTGGGTCAGTGATGACCAACAAATACAGTGAAGGTTATCCTGGTGCTAGATACTATGGAGGAAACGAGTACGAAAGCTCCTCTTTGTGTTATTAAATTTCCCCTGTAAATAGTGGTATCTATACTCATTCTTCTGTTACATTTTGTTTTTTTTAAAGGTACATTGATATGGCTGAGAGATTGTGTCAAAAGCGAGCACTAGAAGCTTTTAATTTGGATCCTTTGAAATGGGGAGGTAATACATCATATCCTAAGTGATTGACATTTTCGACCATCATATTTTGCTTTTCACTACAAAGCAACCATTGTACTTGTGAAAACACAGAAAGAACTAGGCACTTTGTAGGAAGGAGGCCATAGGAATTTTGGACAAAAACTGCAAGTTTGGTTTTTGTTCTTGAAATGTTTCCATCTATTTTGTAGTCAACGTGCAGTCATTATCTGGATCGCCAGCTAACTTTCAAGTTTATACTGCTGTACTAAAACCTCATGAGAGGATCATGGCACTAGATCTTCCTCATGGTGGACATCTTTCGCATGGGTACCAGGTAATGCCTTATTTTTAAATGAGCTAAATTCAGTCATATTGTATGACGAATTACCAAAAAGTACTCAGTTTTGATATGCTTATCTTTTTTTATGATGTAGACCGACACAAAAAAGATTTCAGCTGTCTCAATATTTTTTGAGACAATGCCATACAGATTGGATGAAAGCACTGGTTATATCGACTATGATCAAGTAAAGCTATATGAGTTAGCATGATGTTTCATTTCTCCTTAAGATTTTTTTATTTTTATTTTTTCTGATAAATAACGTCATCTGATCTATGTTGCAGATGGAGAAAAGTGCTGCACTTTTTAGACCAAAATTGATTGTGGCTGGTGCAAGTGCCTATGCTCGAGTATATGATTATGCCCGTATGCGCAAGGTAAACTATTATATGGAAAGTACTTATCTAGCCTCAAAAGGCGATAACTTTCTATTTTCTCAAGTGTTGTTATTAGTGTTCTAAAAAGCATCTAATATTTAAGTGGACCTTTGAGCTTATCACAAGCGAATGCGAACAAACATGTAGCTGTCCACCTTCACACACACAAAGTCACAAACATTGAGTTAAGGTATTTGTTATTTTCTAAGAAGTTTTCATGGTATTAGATTTATGGTTTGGGATATATGAAATGAGATATATTCTAGGGTAAATTACAATTTTCGTCCCTGTGGTTATATACAAATTATGGTTATCGTCCTTTTCGCATCAAAATTACAATTTTAGTACCTATGGTTGTCATTTTGTTATGCTTTTGGTCTTTTGACATTTGATTATTTAAGAAATGACCAATTTGCCCTTTAATTTTTGTTTCAGTTTTAGTCCCTAACAATTTATTTTCTTTTTTATATTATTTCTAATTACTTTTTATTATATCATTATTTATTTAATATGTATTTTTTTTTTTGTTTTTATTACAACTAGTTTATGACCCACGTATTACGTGGATATTTTTAATTAAATTTATTTATATAAAATGTATATGAGTAAAAATAAAAACATACAAAAATAATATTTGTGTTTATTTTTTTATTATTTACAGATTAAAAAATAGAGTATATTTATATTTTTAAAAAATATTAAATTGTATTTATCTTTTAATTTTTATAAGTTGTAATTATCTTTTTGGTGAACGTAGAGGTGACACGTGACATTTGATGTTTTCTTTTATTATACATAATAATAATAATTTACACAACTAATTCAAATTTTTACATTTGGATCTAATTATGATTATTATGGATAATAATGATAGATACTTATTTTAGGTAAACATTAACTTTAAATGTTACAAAATCTAATTTATTACTAATTAATTAATGAAAAAAAATAGAGTCAAAATTTAATGCAATTAAGTTAAGGTGTTAAATTTGGAAAAAGAGGTGGAAAAATAAAATTTTCTTGTATTGTAGAAGTGACATATGACATAAATTGTTTTGTTTTATTATAATATATAGGTTAATCAACCCATGTATTACATGGGTTGATTTAGAAAATACATATTTTTTATATTTTAATAAATTATTATAAAATTTATATATAATTAAAAAAAATTGATAAGTTTGTTAAGTTAAAGATAAAAAAAATACTTAGTTGTTTGATATTAAATAAAAATATATTATTATATTGAAAAATAGATAATATGTGTTTGAAAAAAAATGTTTCTTTTAATTTTTATTAACTTTAAATATGAAATATTAATGTAAGAAACAAAAAACTTCAATTATGTGAATGTGTATATATTTTGAAAATGATAAAATATAAAAATGTAATATCTAAAAATCAACAATCAAAATTTATCATATTTACAATTGAAGTTTTATTAATTAAATTTTAAATCTTGTTAGCAAAATAATTAACAAAAAAATTTAACTTTATTTACTACACTTCTACATTTAAAATCCAAATTTTTATATTTGAATTTAACTATGATCATTTAGGATAATAATGACACATATTTATTTTAGGTAAATATTGATTTAATATTAATTCATTAATGAAAAAATTAAAATTAAAATTTAATGTAATGTATTTAAGTTAAGGTAGTAAATTTGGAAAATGAATTAAAACAATGGCATAGGTATAATTATTGATTTTAATTAAGGGTATAAGAGACATTTCATAAATAATTATGAGTTGTCATTGATCTGGACGATTAATTTCTTTCCATCCAATAGTCCAAAAACTCCAAGTGGTTTTCTTATTATATATAGTATAGATTTGACTAAAGTAATAATTTTGTAATATATTGTCTTTTATTATATTATTAATATTAATTCACGTAATGAAATAATATATAACAATAATTTTTTTATTTTCTTCGATTTTTATTAATTATAAAATTTTAATAGAAAATAAATATATGTATATACATACATATACATATGTGTGAATAATTTTAATCATATTATTGTTATTATATTATTTTTCAATCATGTATTCAATTATTTATGCTTTATTTAACTTTTTCTCTTTATTATATATTAGTTCATATAAATACTTATATGTTTAACCAAATTTTTTTTTGCCAATTTTATACTTATGTGTATTAAATTGTACCTTTTAATTTAATTATTTTGTTAAGTCGTACGTATTAATTCGTTTTATAAAAATGTATGAGTATGACGTTTTCATTAAATATATAAATTTAACATATAAAATGTTCTGATTTAACTATTTTGTAAATTAATATTTATAAAAACTACAAATTTTCAATGTATAAACTAAATTCATTAGAACATGTAATATGTTAAGTTCTTATATTATGTTAAGTTTTATCTACATTTTAATATATAGAGTTTAAATATATGTATAATTTTTTTGTTTAACAAAAAGTTATATATTTCGTGAAAAGATCATATTCATATAGTTTTTTGAACAAATCAATATGTATTGGCTTAACAAAATAATAAAATTAAAAGGTACAAGTTAGTACATATATGTATAATTTGACAAAAAAAATCTAGTTAGATATATAAGTATTTACATGAAGTAATTATAATAAAGTGAAAAGTTATATATATATATATATATGTATACATATATATATGTATATATATATATATATATATATATATATATGTGTGTGTGTGTGTGTGTGTGTGTGTGTGTAGATATAGGTTCAAAAAAGTACCTCTCGCTGTGTTTTAAAAAGCGCGCCTCAGCCTCAGTGAGGCGCGAGGCTCATCGAGGCTCAAAGCCTTGCGCAACACAAGCTGTTGCAAGCGCCTCCTTGTCGTTTTATTAAATTTGGCCTAGAAAAGAAGAAGATGAGTCCCTCCTTGATTAATTGTTAAAGTAATTCAAATTTGTAATGAAAATTGTGTATATTTTTTGTATTTTAGTATTCTAGATTTTGGTATTTTACATTTTAAGTTGTTAAAGTAGTATTAATGTGTTATTATATACGAATTATAATACCAAAACAAGTGCGCCTCGAGTACGTGATGCGCGCGCCTCACATCGCGCTTCACGCTCCAGAACCCTTTTCGCGACAGTGCGCCTTGTGCTTTTTAAAACCAAGACCTCTCGAAATCAAGTGCACCTGAAGGTACGAATCTTAAAAAACTTTTTTTAATTTTATTTTCTCATAACCATGTTTAATTTAATGTTATACGCATGATATATGAATTTCACATACATTCACATTTTCTGTGTCCTTAAAAATTATGTGAATGCTCAATGCATATTTATGTGAATGGTCATCCATGTGAATGGTGTGAATGACCATTCACATGATTTTTTTTTTACCATTTACAAGATTTATGATGTTGCTCCTTTTGAAAAAAAGTCTTATAATGTTTATTAAAAAAAAAATACACGTGAATGATCATTCACATTAGGGTACGCTGGAATCTCATATGTACGCTGATGAACCTGATTCTATATATATAGACATACACACGATTTTTTATAAATTATAAAAATAAAAAGTAAAAATAATTTTAAAAATAAATGTATAAATAGTGTAATATGTGTTTCAAATTAAATATAATAATAATAATACAAATAATATATATAAAAGTTGTTTTAATTAAAATTTTATAATAATCAATGAAAAAGAACAAAACAACTAAATTATTATTATATACTTTTTGATTTAGATACCTAAATTAATACTAATAATAATAGTAGTATATAAAAAAGAAAATAAATTGTTAGGGACTAAAAAAAAACAAATAAAAGGGCAAAATGGTCAGTTTTTGAATAATGACATGTCAAAAGACCAAAAGCATAACAAAATGACAATCATAGGTACTAAAATTGTAATTTTGATGCGAAAAGGACGATAACCATAATTTGTATATAACCATAGGGACGAAAATTGTAATTTACCCTATATTCTATTTGCGCATAGGAAACTACTTCTACTTGATTAAAATTAGTTGGCCTTTGCTTAGATTGCTTCACCACCACTTACCTTGCGGGACCAACTTTGTGAGAAAATGGTGGCACTTACGAATGACAATTTTCTTGCTCAATCCTTTCACTATCTGGTTTTCTTTAAATAAATGGGCTGTTTTTCTTTTCACGTATTTGTACAACGATGTTATTGTTAGAAATTTCAGAAACAAAAATGGCAGAATTGAAACCAAGAACTCAACAAAATCAGAAAACCCACAAATGTAAAATCAAGAAAGAGAGAATATTCAATTTCACTAACAAATTGGGTTGAATGACTACAATTTGAGTTGTTGTTCTCATTAACCCATATGTCCTATTTATACTAATTCTATAGTTTCCTAACAGCTTTCAACCAAAACAGAAAAACAGAAAAACACTCAACTAATTCAAGTCACTATCCTAACAAATCTCCACCTTGACTTGAATTTCAAATTACAAAACAAAACAAAAACAAATCCCAAAAACTAATTTGTGTTGCTCCACCTACTTGGAAACACACTACCAAAAATTCAAATTCGAATCCAAAGTCTTCAATCCGAAAACAACGGATATCAAATATCACATATGCGACCAAACACCAATGTGCACCAAACCAACAAACCGGAGAACAAAAACAATCCAAAATCAACCGGTTAACCAATGTCGCAGCCAAAACAATTGTGAAACTCCTCCCAAAATGCCCCCACACTAATCCGGCCGGAAACAAATGAGCAACCAAATGACAAAAGAAGAATTTCCACCCAAAAACTAAACTAAACCAGAAACCAACAGCAGCAGCAGCACAATCAAACCAATTTACATCACAATTTGAGCAACCATTGCGGTTTTCACGTGCAACCGCAACCAAACCAATAGGCTCACTTTCCAAATCATTCCCCGACGCCTTGTGACGAAGTTCACGAGTGTGAAGACTAGACCTTACGTCTTCCAAAGACACCGTATCCCGACCAACAACAAAATTCTCAAACGAAGGAGGCAACGAAACCAACAAGATGAGCGTTGCATCTTCATCATCAACCTTAACATCTACATTCTTTAAATCCATCAAGATGGAATTCAATTCATCAAGATGATCTTTCAACGCCGCTCCTTCCTTCATCTTCAACGAGAACAAACGTTGTTTCAACAACAACTTATTCGTAAGGGACTTGGTCATGTATAACGACTCCAATTTCAACCATAACTTTTCTGCCGTGTCTTCTTCAGCAACTTCGTAGATAACTTCATCGGCTAACGATAGCAAGATAGCCGAATGTGCCTTCTCGTCTTGTTGTGCAAACTCCGAATCGTTCATCGAGACTGGTTTTGCACCCGAAAGAGGAGCCCAAATACCACACTGCTTGAGAAGTGCACGCATCTTAATCCTCCATAGACTGAAACTATTTTTTCCAGTGAATTTATCAATTCTTACTACTTGAGAATTCATCTTTTTAAAATCAGTGACAAATGTTCAAGAATTCGACTTTCTTGAATCCCAAAATTCAACCGAAGTTCAATTACCAGACAGAACCCAAACAACAGAGCTACTAACACCTGAAAGAACCCCAAAACAGAATCGACTGCCCCCAAACACACTTGAATTGGCAACTTCAACAGCCTGATTCAAGAGCTCCACCTTGAATCTGACTCCAAGATTGGCCAAGAAACTCCAAGATTCAACCAAAAACAAACAGAAAACAGGAAGAATCGAACAAGAACAAAACCGAAAAGGATACGATCGAGTGTTTACCAAGATAATTTCTGAATCTTGGATTTCCAGAAAACACAGCGATTACAAATTTCCAGGATTCAATTGCACTTCCTTGACCGCCAATTTCAATACAAAGCAAACATTAAAACTCCAATTGAACGATTGCAGAAAACCAATTTCAAACTCGATTGCAAATCAAAACTCCAATTGAACGATTGCAGAAAACCAATTTCAAAACCAATTGCCAAATCTGATTTGCAACCTTCAAAGAGGACTCCACAGAAACAATTCCCGATTCTAATTGATTACAAAATTGGACGCTAATTTCAACAAGAACACCAGAAGCAATTGCATAGAACTGATCGCTAAATCTAATTTCCGGAGTCTCCAAAATCAATTCAAATTCCAATCGGCCAAGAACAAAATCTAATTGCCATCTCTAAAATCAAATTTCAAAAATGGCAGACCAAATGAACGATGATCATAACCTAAATCTCTGATACCACTTGTTAGAAATTTCAGAAACAAAAATGGCAGAATTGAAACCAAGAACTCAACAAAATCAGAAAACCCACAAATGTGTATCAAGAAAGAGAGAATATTCAATTTCACTAACAAATTGGGTTGAATGACTACAATTTGAGTTGTTGTTCTCATTAACCCATATGTCCTATTTATACTAATTCTATAGCTTCCTAACAGCTTTCAACCAAAACAGAAAAACAGAAAAACACTCAACTAATTCAAGTCACTATCCTAACAGTTATTATAAATTATATTAAATCATAACAATCCCATGGATATATACAAAGTGTTGAACCTTGTAAATGACACATCCAATCTAGGGGTGTTCATGGATGGTTAGCCGAACCGAAATCGCATTTCGGATGGTTAACCGGAGATTTCGGTTCGAGGGTTTCGTGAACCTAAACCTAAACCTAAATCTAAAAAGCCGGTTAACCGAACCGGTTTTCGGTTCGGTTATTCGGTTAACCTATTAACTATTTTTTATTTAATTAATTTTTAAATTAAAAAATTTCAACATTTAGTTTATAAAAACTTCAAATGTTCAAGATAATAAAAGCAAGGAAATAAAACTACAAATTATCTATATAATATCTTTAAAAATTGAACATTATCTTTATAAATCTAATAGAAACAAAAAACTATCTATAATCTTTCTAAATTAAATTATTCTAGTGTAATGTTTTGTTGTTTTGGATTTTAAAGATTAATGTAGATTAATAAATAAGTTATAATTTTAAATTATTGATGGGATAAATGTTGATATTTATAGACATAGAAGTTAAAATGTATTAAATCTATTTCGGTTTTTCGGTTAACCGTCCGTCACCAAAATCGTGAACCTAAACCGAAACCGAATTTTTTCCGGTTCGGTTAACCAAACCGAAAATAATAGAAAAATCCGGTTCGGTTAATCTCAAAATCGAAACGATTTTTCGTATCGGTTTTTCGGATTTGGAATTTTTTGAACACCCCTAATCCAGTCTTTCTTTTGCTTTTGACAGTTGCAATGACATACTCTGTTGTCAACCCAAACATTTTCGCTAGAGTGAATTGAACACCAAACAGTCACATAAGCGTTATGTTGGAAATATTAACATCTCTATCATACTTCATTACATCCAATTGAATGTTAGAAGACTTAGGTTTCTCTTTCTTTCTTTTTTCCCTTTTGATTTTATAAGGCATACTATCTCAAACTTTTTGGTTCGCTCACAGGTTTGTGACAAACAAAAAGCTATTTTATTAGCCGACATGGCACACATCAGTGGGTTGGTTGCTGCTGGTGTTTTGCCATCACCATTTGAATATGCAGATGTCGTGACGACCACGACACACAAGTCACTACGCGGGCCACGTGGAGCAATGATTTTTTTCAGGAAGGGCCAGAAAGAGATAAATAAAAAAGGCGAAGAAGTGAGTTATGATTGAATGCTGACAATCGATCTCTCTTTTATTTTATTTTTTACTTTGTTTGATGTTATTTAGTTAAAGTCTAATTCAAATTGTAGGTGATGTATGACTTCGAAGATAAAATCAATCAAGCTGTCTTCCCTGGGCTCCAGGGGGGTCCACACAATCATACCATTACTGGGTTGGCTGTTGCACTAAAACAGGTCTATTGCTTTTTACCCTAGCATAATTTGCATTGTCTGACTCTCATTGTTAGTTGTAACCTGATGGAATTTATTTTTCACCATTTGATGTATGATGTGTAGGCTACAACTCCAGAGTACAAGGCATATCAAGAACAAGTTCTTGCCAATTGCAAGAAATTTTCACAGGTTTTACTGAATCACAGAATCTTGATCTTTGCCTATTAGTTTCCAATGAATTTTCTTGATTAGTTTCTTAAACAATTCAACCCTTGACTAAGGTCAGCTTGCACCAACAGTTAGTGAATACCCAGTGTTGTTAAAATCGGCCTAGGCGGCCGACTAGGCGGCGCCTAGGCGCTGATCGGAGTACTGCTACGACTCGCCTGTGATCGGATTGGTCTAGGCGGAATCGGGCTAGGCGGTCCTAGGCGGGGACTAGGCGGTCCTAAGCGGGTGCTAGGCGGTCGTAGGCGGGTGCTAGGCGGTCGTAGGCGGGTCAAAAGTCAACTTTTTAATTTTTTTAAAATAAAAACAGATAATATGGTCAAGAAGATCAAGAAGCATCCATCTAATATTCTAATTATGATATTAATGAACTAGAATACTATATTTGAACTTTGAAGCATGTGTATTTGAAGATTTTAACAACTATGGTTGTCTTATAAAACATATTTTTGGATGTTATGATTAATTATATTTATATTTGAGTATTTATAAATATTTTATATGTATAATTTTAAAATTTACATATAAAAAATCTCAATCCGACTACTCCCCGCCTAGGCCGACTACTCCCTAGTCCCCAGTCGGCCGGCCGACTCCCGCCTAGCGATTTCTACAACATTGGGAATACCTTGATCAGCCGGATGAATTAGGGTTAACATAATTCATGAAATTGATCAAGGGTAGTGACTCGAAGAATATACGGAGAGCAAAGAGTACATAGAGAAGGAATATATTTCATAGCAGATCCTTCCTCTTTGTTCTTACACAACTATATAAGAGAAAATACAATTGTAGGCTAGCACGTATTAAATCACGTCATCCTAACCTCCTCTCATTTGCCAAGATCTTCCAATAGTGGACTCGCTTGTAGCATACAGTTCCCCGTATCTCGATTGCATGTGAATGACTAGTTGTGATTGCATCAATACCCCGCCTTTAGGCAATCCTTGTCCCCAATGATCAAATGTTGGATAAAGATCTTGAATATGTTCTGCTGAACCCCATGTAGTAGCTTCAATAGTGTCATCTTCCCATTTAACAAGCCCTTCAACGTGAGCTTCATTCTGCCCTTTCTGTAATCCCTTCTAAGAGAACTTCAGGAAGCTTTAGAGCAGTGTGTGCATGAGTTGGTGGAAGATCAATGGGAACTGTAATAGGACCATGATGTTTCTTGATTAAAGAAACATGAAAAGTGGGATGAATTGAAGCATTGCTCGGAAGCTTCAATGTACAAGCCACTTGTCCCACTTTGGCTATTATGGTAAGCACCATAGTTCTTCACTGACAACTTGTGATTAGCTCTAAGTTCCACTGATGATTGATGATAAGGCTGGAGCGTAAGATAAACCCAATCGTCCATATTAAACTCTCTTTTGGTCAGTGCTTGTCTGCTAATTGCCTTGTCCGGTTCTACGCGTTGCACAAATATTCTTTCAGCATTTGAATTACGGCTTCCTTGGCCATTAAGCTTCTATCTACCTAATCAACTTACTCTCACCGGGTAAGCATGGGCGCATGGCATGTGGATTGGAGGTGCTTGATCATAAACCACTTCATAGGGGGTATACAGAATTGCTGTGTGGTAGTTGGTATTTCACAAAAAAGGTTGATAATCTTGACAACCCTAATCAGGGGCCCTTTGGACCCTCGCGACCCTCCGCCAACGGCCATATGTAGGCAATGTTTAGCTGGCTTGCTAAAAGGTGTCAACCATGGGGATTAAAGTTGAGCCATTTCACAAATCTGGAATCTTCCTCTTTCGGAAACCAACTAAGCGTTTGCGCCTGAGGAATAATGGAATAGGCCATAAGCCCTTTGGTATGTGGTAGTTGGCATTGTACCAAAACTCGTCATGGGTAACCACTTTGACCATTCAGCTTGCGTCATACACACATGCACCATAATTAACTTTTGAAGAAACGATTGAGGCCTCAGACTGTCAATCAGATTGTGGATGGTAGGCACTGAATAATTTTGATCAATTCCCTGTACAGCCATAAGCTCCTTCAAAATTTACTGATAGAATCTTATTCCTATCTTGATTTAATTGATTTCGGAAAACCACAAGGCTTATAAATTTTCTTCAGAAACAAATGAGCCACCTCTAAAGCTGAGAATGGAGTTTTCAGAGCAATAAAGTGAGCATGCTTACTCAACCCAAATAACTTCTTTACCTTCTGATTTTGGGAGACTCTTGATGAAATTCATCACAATATTTTCCCAAATTTGCGCCTGTGTAGTTAGTGGTTGTAATAACTAATAACCCTGGTGAAGCAGCCAAATCAGCACATATTTCACATATAACACATTCTCTAATGTAGTTACTGACATCCTCCCTCATTTTAGGCCAAATGAATATTCTTGAAAATTTTTTTCACAGTAGCTGTGGTACCCAAATGTCCCCCTTGATGCGAGCCATGAAGCCACTGCATTATTTTCCCTCTCAGCTTTTGGTTATTACCCATGACTAGCTTGTTATACATTCTCAACTCATTATTGGGCCAGCTCTATTTGGATGTGACTGAGGATCCTTGAGAAGTTCTACTAGAACTTTTGAATGACTCGTCGTTAGTCCATTCGATAAGGCTCTATCAAATCTGAATCAACATTTGAAAAACCAATCTGTAGATACTCCCCCTTAGAAACTCAGGAGAGTGCATCAGCTACCTTGTTGTCAATGCTTTATCAAGCCCCATTAGTTTAGATAACAGTTTATGCTGAAAAGGACTGGAGTCTGGATAGGATGTTGCCCAACAGGTATGTTAAACTTTATTGATCGGTTTTGAAGATGAACCGATGAAGTATGTTTTAGAGGTACTGATTCTATTGTTTAACAGCATGAATGATGGCCAGTAGTTTTCTCTCATAGTTGATGGCGTCACATGCTTGTCTGACAATACTTTGCTTATTTTAGGGGGACCCTTTTGCATAGTACAGCCCCTATAGCTTGACCAGATGCATTGGTCTCAGTGGTGTAAGGTAAAGAAAAATCAGGGAAAGCTAGGACAGGTGGGTTAGTCATCACTTGTTTTAATGTAGCCTCTCCAGCTTCTTCATTCGACCGAAAAGCATCCTTCTATAATAACTGAGTGTGGGATTTGGTTAGCTTACATATCCATGTATGAATGTTGATAGGATTTTATTAATGGATTATTCTAGAAAAGGGGTATATTAGTAATATTGAGTAATAGTTAGTTAGTAGGAAAATCTATAAATAAGAGGTGGAGAGGGTGAGGTAAGTGTGCAGAAATATTATTGTTAGTTTGTTAGACTCTTGCTTAATTGCTTTGAGGGGCTCTTAGCATTATGCTTTGAGAGAGGGTTTATCCCTGGGATCCTTTTTGGATTGTCTTTGGTTATTTTGCTCAATCAATTTCAATTGTTCATCTCTGTTTATTCTCTGTTCTATAAACTATAATTCTGATTCTGCATCATTGGTCCGACCTGCCATCCTCTTCCTCTATCCTTCGTTTCTGTTTCCCTTGTTGTCCTCTGTTTCGATCAGCATGCCTACTGAAACCAGATCCGTTCAAAACCGTTTGGATCAGAACGAAGAACAGATCCGCCAATTGCAATCTGATGTAGCTGACATCAAATCCTCATTGAAAACTCTGGAGATGGATCGATTAGAGAATTGTGAATTTCGTAAGCTGATGATGAATTTCATGAAACAGCAAGATAAGAGACCTCTTCAGTTTGGGGACAATTCTGATTCTGGGGGTTTATTTTCTGGGGGTGGTGATAATTCTGGCGGTGGAAATCTCACCCCTCCAAATCAATCGGATCCCTTACCATGGGCTGTTAAGAAGATCAAATTACCTGAGTTTTATAGTTTTGATCCTCAAGGTTGGATACAAAAGGCTACACTCTACTTTGATATTAATTGTACTCCTTCCCATCTTCGTCTTCGTCTAGCTCAATTGAGCATGACTGGTGTCGCTCAACACTGGTTCACAGTGGTTACTCAAATCCACGAATCACTCGATTGGGAGCAGTTTAAGAGTGAATTATTGCAACGATTCAGTGGATTGGAGATTCAAAATCCGTATGAACAATTAGCCTCCATTCAACAGGGCGAATTCATCCATGATTACATAGACGATTTTGAGTATCTTCTCTCGTTGGTGCCAAAATTATCAGAATCGCAGGCATTGGGATATTTCGTAGCTGGATTGAGAGAGGACGTTAAGCGATGGGTACGTCTTCATCGTCCACAATCACGTTTGGATGCCATGTACCTGGCCAAAGACGTGGAGGCTATGCTGCGGCCCTCTACTGCAACTGACGTTCTTGTGCGCTCTCGTTATCATCCATCTGGTGGGCTTCTGAATTCATCTGGTGGGCTTCTTAATCATTCTCAGATGGATCGATTTTCACAAATGGGCCAGCCCAATTTTAATGAGTCCAACCTACCTCCAATTGATACAAAGACGTCCGCTCTTCGTTCTGCCTTCCAGCGCCCTGCAATCAAATCCCCTTCTACCAATATTCCGCTGGACAACGCTCCTGTCTTACCTCGCGATCGTGGGGTTCGTTCCTTGTCTCGAGCTGAATGGGAAGAACGCCGCAACAAGGGGCTGTGTTTTCGTTGCGGTCAGCAGTTTGGACCTGCACACAAGTGTCCAGAAGGCCATCTACGTGTTCTCCTATTAGGAGATGATGAACTGGAGGAAGGGGCTGGGAATCTTTGTCAATTGGAGGAAGTTTGGGATCCACCAGATAAGTAATTGCAAGGGCTTTGAAGTTGTCAACAAGTCTTGAGGTCAAGACTTAAATAAGGGGGAAGTATTGATAGGATTTTATTAATGGATTATTCTAGAAAAGGGGTATATTAGTAATATTGAGTAATAGTTAGTTAGTAGGAAAATCTATAAATAAGAGGTGGAGAGGGTGAGGTAAGTGTGCAGAAATATTATTGTTAGTTTGTTAGACTCTTGCTTAATTGCTTTGAGGGGCTCTTAGCATTATGCTTTGAGAGAGGGTTTATCCCTGGGATCCTTTTTGGATTGTCTTTGGTTATTTTGCTCAATCAATTTCAATTGTTCATCTCTGTTTATTCTCTGTTCTATAAACTATAATTCTGATTCTGCATCAAATGTTCAGTAATACTCCGTGAGACCCAAAAATACCCTGAGCTGCTTAAAAGTATGAGGCTGAGCCACTCCAATATGGCTCTCTGGTTGTATTCAGATCAGTGGTACTCCTCCATAACAATAATATAAGTGGCCCATGTACTCAATTTTCTGAACTCAAAAGTCAAAAAGCTCGAATATGCTTCATGTGACATGACCAAATGTGGCTGTATATTAATGCCATCAAAAAACACCTAGAGAAACTTTCTCAAACAAAGTTTGAAGATGTGGTTCATGATCCTTTGAATAGAGGGTGCATTGGATAGCCCAAAGGGCATAACTAAAACTTCATACTGTCCACAATGAGTTTGAAAAGTTTTCTTAAGAACATCCCTTCATCCTAATTTGATTCTATACGGGCTTCAACTCGATTTTAGAGAAGTACCTGGTAGGCTGGTACCATCTAGCTCGTCTAACAACTCCCCTAAAGGAATGTTGAAGATGATAGAACTGTGGACTCTTTCCCTTACACCTGTATCCTGCAGTTTATTTTTTTATCACTAAAGAACAGAGCCCCTTTTGCCCTTTTTTTCATGTGAATTCACTTGGTGTTAAGGTTCTTCTTGTGGCCGTGGTTCTTGGGTTGCCCAATGCAGGTTTTATAAGAGGTTTGAGCATTACCTCTAATTATACAACACTAACAGGTAGCCTTGGGATTCTTAGGCGAATCAGTAGTAGTAGCTGAAGAACATCCTAATGAGGTGTTCTTGTTACATTGCTTTGTGTTTTTGCCATGCTACGAGTAATCGCTATGTTGAGCACATGAACTATCGATAACCGATGGTCTGATACCAATGAAACGTTTCAATCCTTCACTAAGGGGGTGTTTGTGTACTTCTTAATGGAATCATTAAGAAGTCATTCAAAGGTAAAATGACCTTTTAATGATTCCATTAAGAGGTAAACAAACATGACCTAAGGCAACTAGGCAAGCTTGTACCAATGGTGAGTGAACTCATGATCAATTGGATGAATTAAGGCGATAACAATTCATGAAATTGATAAAGGTAGTAACAGGAAGAAAATATTGAAGAGCATAGAGTACAGAGAAGGAATATATTTCATAGCATATGCTTCTCATTCTAACATAACTATATTAATGAAAATCTTATGGTAGGTTAGCACGTATGAAATCACATGTTCCTAACAGCTTACCATGTGCCAAAATCATCCCATTGTGAACTCTCTTGTAGCATATAATTTCCCTTCACTTGAATTGCATGTGCGTGACAATTAATCTTTGTTGCTTCAAATTCTTTTCTCGTACTTGGTTTGATTTCATATAGGCTTTGTTTGATTTCATTTATTACTTTCTCATCCACCATGTGTTCTTTATGTGGATGACAATGATTCTTCTTACTTAGACAAAGTGATAATGACGTGTAGTAGCTATGTATACTTGTCAATGTTTGATATACGCTACATACTTTTTTTGTACGCATTCAGCTGTTATACTTTCAATTCTGTTCCAGTTATGTTGAAAGGCAACTTGTAAATAATATTCAAGTAGTAAAAGTTAAATATTTGTCGGGTTAATGGCATGCAAACCACGTGCTTTCGCCAATGTTTCAATTTATGCCACAGCTAAACTTGTACAAAAAAATGTGACACAAATTGGAAAATTGAGAAAAGTGCGTAACTGAATGACATAAAAAAGACGGAAGTTTTAACTTTTACACATATAATCTCTTTCCAGGTTGCTTAATGATAGGATTTTACTAATAGAGTATTCTAGAAAGGGTATATTAGTAATAATTAGTAGTAGTTAGTTAGTATTGCAATCTGTAAATAAGAGATGGAGAGGGTGAGATACGTGTGCAGAATTATTGTTAGAAGTTGTTAGATTCATAGCTTAATGCTTTGAAGGGTCTCCAATTATCCGATTGAGAGAAAGGGTATTTTGCTTGTTCTTCCTTTTCTGTATTTTGTTCATCAATATCAGAATTAATAGTCTAATTCTTCTGTTTTCATCCATTACAAGTGCCTGTTCTCTATCATTGGTCCGGCCTTGCCTCTTCTGTCTCTACCTATTATCTCCTTCTGTTTTGAGCTATTCTTCCTATGGAAACTCGTCTCTTGTCCGATCAATCTCGTCTAGATCAGCATGACGAACAGTTTCGTCAAATACAATCAGATGTTACAGAAATCAAATCGACTCTGAAATCCTCGGAAGCCGATCGCCTGTTGAATTTTGAAATATTATGCCTTCATGAAGCAGCACGGGAAACGTTCTGAATCAGATGAGGGAGGTGCATCGGGGGTTTTGGTCGAGTTTGGTGGTGCTTCTGGTGGTGCTCAGACCCCTCCTACTGGTGTGTCGGTTCTTCCTTGGGCAGTGAAGAAGCTTAAATTGCCTGAGTTCTACGGCTTTGATCCCCAAGGATGGATTCAGAAAGCTACTCTATACTTTGATGTCAATGGTACGCCTCCTAAGCTTCGGATCCGTCTAGCTCAATTGAGCATGGTTGGAGTTGCGCAACATTGGTTCACCATCGTCCGGCAGGTTCACTCTTCCCTTACTTGGGATCAATTTCAGGAGGAATTGTTACAACGCTTTAGTGGATTGGAAATTCAGAATCCATATGAGCAATTATCATCGATTAAGCAATCATATTCAATTCATGATTACATTGATGATTTTGAATATCTGCTTTCGTTGGTTCCAAAACTTTCTGAATCGCAGGCTTTGGGGTATTTTGTTGCTGGTTTACGCGATGATGTTAAAAGATGGGTGCGTCTTCATCGGCCTAACTCGCGTTTAGATGCGATGTATTTGGCTAAAGACGTTGAAGCCATGCTGCGTCCTGCTTCTGAGTCGGCAGTGATTTCTCATTTCCGTTATCATCCTCCTGATGGGCTTCATGGTGGGCTGCCTGTGGATCGATCAATCCAATCGGGCCTATTTACAGGTTATAGGGTTTCGTAGAGACCTCCCATTAAGCGACTCGGAATTACCATTATGTTCTGATTTTCACCGCCTCCCGTTTAACCCTCAAAAATCCACCGTTTCTTTGGGAACTTCCCCAGACGCACCATCTAAACTACAACGGGATAGAGGGGTTCGTTCATTATCACGATCAGAATGGGAGGAGAGGCGTAAAAAGGGGCTTTGTTTTCGATGTGGTAATCAATTTGGTCCTGCTCACAAGTGTCCAGAGGGTCAATTGAGGGTTCTCTTATTGGGAGATGATGAAGATGTTGACGCTCATGGGAATCTTCGTCAATTCGAGGAAGTTTGAGATCCTGCATCGATGGCACCACCAGATAAGTAATTGCAAGGGCTTTGAAGTTGTCACCAAGTCTTGAGGTCAAGACTTTCAGATGGGGAGAGTATTAATAGAGTATTCTAGAAAGGGTATATTAGTAATAATTAGTAGTAGTTAGTTAGTATTGCAATCTATAAATGAGAGATGGAGATGGTGAGGTACGTGTGCAGAATTATTGTTAGAAGTTGTTAGATTCATAGCTTAATGCTTTAAAGGGTCTCCAATCATCCGATTGAGAGAAAGGGCTGGTCTCTGGGATTATTTTGCTTGTTCTTCCTTTTCTGTATTTTGTTCATCAATATCAGAATTAATAGTCTAATTCTTCTAGTTTTCATCAGTTACAAGTTCCTGTTGTCTATCACTTAACTTCTTAACTAGAAGCAGAAATGAATGTATGATGACTAAATGTCTACAATAAGGAGTATCATAAAAAGATTGACAAAAGTATATACCTATTACGTGCCAGTAACCTTGTAAAGGACACACAATCACCTCTTTAATCTACTCAACATAAAAATGAGACCCATAAGATGAAGATGTTAAGTGGCTGCAAGCCTGCAACAAATATACATATGATGTGAATATAAAAAAGGTGGTATCGTGGGTCTCATCTACTTGGCTTTGGAATAAAATGAAGCTGAGTGTTGGGACCCACACAATGGAGACCGGAGGAAGATGGTTCCAACGAATGCAACCAAAGGGGTCTAATTTATGATAAGGCAAATGACGATAATACTTTTTCACCAATATATGCAACATCTTCTTACCATTTGATGTATTATAATCATATGATTCTTTACCATAGAAAATGGTAAGTATGATGCAGTAAATAGTATAGATGATACATTAATTGGTAAAAAAAGCATGTTACATGAAACAGTAAAAAATGGTAACTATGATAAATTAAATGGTAAAAAGAAAAAGATTGATAAAATGGTATAAATGGACTTAATTCTATGTTTCTCATGTTTGCTGATTTTGCAGAGTTTGATAGAGAAGGGATATGATCTTGTATCCGGTGGAACTGATAACCATTTGGTCTTGGTAAATTTAAGAAATAAGGTACTTTCACGTTGTAAACTGACATTACCATCCACCATCTGATCAATAGAAGATAAGTCAGTTTGCGTCTTGGGACGTCCCATGTTAAACAATATTTTCCTTTTTCCGTTTTATATTCAAGACTATTACCTATTTGCCCATACTTGTAACTATTGGATGGCTATTTGGAAACATAATACATAATATGATGGTGTTGGTTGGATCCAGGGTATCGATGGGTCAAGAGTCGAAAAGGTTTTGGAATCTGTGCATATTGCTGCCAACAAGAACACCGTTCCTGGTGACGTCTCTGCCATGGTACCTGGTGGCATTCGTATGGGTATATTTCATCGTCTCTAAAATACGTTGTTTTTAAAATTCCCTACATTCATAAAATCTATAAAATACATATATATATACTTTCCCGTCTTTAATATATGAGTTCAGAGAAATCTTTCTGTTTTTTTTGGGTTCAGGAACTCCTGCTCTAACATCCAGGGGATTTCTTGAGGATGATTTTGTCAAAGTTGCTGAGTTGTTTGATGCTTCCGTCAAGTTGGCGTTGGAAATAAAGGCTGCTTCCACAGGTTAGAGGTTACAATTCTTTTTCCAAAAGATAACTAGTTTGACTTTTGATGTCAATTGACTAGTTTCAAGTTTTATATTGAAATATTGAAAAAGGTTCTTTCAATTTTTCAGAAAAGTTGAGAACCACTAAGGGGTGTAAACGAGCTGAGTCGAGCCCGAGCCCGAGCCCGTTAAAGCTCGAGCTCGACTCATTTAAAAGTATCAGGTTCGAGCTCGGCTCGTTTCGAGCTCTGTATGTAAAGCTCGAGCTCGGCTCGTGAATAATTATACAAGCTCAAGCTCGGCTCGGCCTCGACTCGTTTACTATATATATTAACTTTTTAAATTAGTTTTTTATAATCTATTCATGTATTTATATATTATATATTTATTTAATCTATATATTATATATTTATTAGTTAAAAAATATATTTGTATATAGGCTCGTCTAGGCTCGTTTAGGCTCGTGAGCTCGATATGTGAAGCTCGGGCTCGAGCTCGTTTATTAAATAAGCTCATATATAGGCTTGAGCTCGGCTCGGACTCGTTTAACTCGAGCTTTTAGTGAGTCGAGCTCGAGTGCTCAACTCATTTACACCCCTAAGAACCACATTAAAATTTTGGTAAACGTTAGGGTTGTGAATCTAACACATTATCATGTAAAACTCTCAATTCATTTAATGCTTGAACTTTGTTTACAGCTTGAAATCACAAAATGAAAATGACAAAGCTTGAAATGATAAGGAAATTTCCCATGAAAACTTCCTTATGTACTCATCTATCTAACTTTCACTACTTGACACACAGTTTAGGCTTGGCAAAAAAATCCGACTCCAACGGGGAATTCGAAACATTCCCGAGTTGAACGGGGATGGGGAACACTTTAATCCCCGACCCCGTCCCATTTAATATCATAGTATATATTTTCATGATATAGTTTTATAATGTAAATTATTCATTATAATTTATATAAATTACTATTTTATTTATATATATATGAGTAAATTACATAAATAGTCCCTATGGTTTGCTTACCTAAAATTGAAACCTTGCACGGTTAAAGTACCTAGCTCCGTTAGATTTAACACTCATATGTTAAATTGTTAAAATTGACAAGTTTACCCTTTTTGAAAATGCATATATGGTCCTCAAAACTTTCTTCTTCTTCTATTATTATTAATAATTAATTAATTAATTAAAAATGCTTGAAATTTTTAATTATGTTTGTGTATTTTTTTAGTTTTTATTTCTTACATTTTTAACGACTTTAATTTCATTTCATAAATACCATTATAATGTAATTCAAGTTTTTGTATTATACTTTAGTTTTTCATCACCTTATGATTTTGAACTTTATAAATGCCATTAGTATATAGTTTTTGATTAATCAATCATTTTATATAGTTATGCTTCCATACCGCTACATATCATGTTTGATTTATTATAATTTTAATTTTTAAACAAACCTAAAAAATTTACAATAAAACTATAAAACAAATCAAATATAATGAAAAACGATATTTATAAAAAAAATGAAAATAAATATGATTTTGAACCATAAAAAATTCAACATAAATTTAGAAGAAAATTTAGAACTTATATAAAGAATGTGAAATTTCTATGAAAAACTAGTATCTAGCGGTTTAATTAGGGCTCGTTTGTTTTTTAAGTGATTAGACGTCTAATGTCTTATTACATCTGTTTAATAAAGAGATGATGTTAAATTTCTATTGACCAAAATAGATATTAGAGACAATTAAGATATTAGACATTAAATCAAACAAGGCCTTATTGTTATTAGACATCTCAATAAGAGTTCAATGTATATTTTAAATTAAAGTTTTATATTTTTGAATTATTTCTATAACTAGCAGTAGCTATTTATTTAATATCATTCATCTAATAATTATTTGAAACATATCTATATCATATCAGTACTATTTAGTCAATCCCATGTTATACATGGAGTTATAATCTAGTAACTTAATAAAATATGATGTGATTATGGATATGTATATAATATTAATTTATCTATTTTTTACTTAATTTACTAATTAAAAATACATAGCTATGCATCATATAGCAATATAGGAACCTTACAAAACTTGCTTAAAACAAAATACGTAAACAAAAACTGAAAAACTCAAATCAAAACCGAAATTTGAAACTAAAGAACATGAACTCGTAACTTTTGATATTATTTGTCAATGTGTTTCACTAAATTTTCTTGGTTTTTTTTGGTAATATTTGAAGATGTTATGTCAAAATTTTAATATTCTATTAGAATATTTTTTTAATTTCAAATTTTGTTTAAGGATGGATCAAAACATATTTCTTTCCATGTTTGTGTTTTCATAAACTTATTTCTCTAGATTTATTTTATAATTTTCTATGGATTTCTTTTGAATTTTTGAGAAAATTAATTAAAGGAATATTACATTAGAAATCACAACTATAATAAATCAAATATGATATGCAACACATTTTCAATGTGTGACCATTGTTAATTTAATAAATAAAAATCATAAAATTATGAACAAACTAAACTTTAATAATGTAAAAACAAGTTATTTTAATGAAATGAAATTAGTCATGGATAAAAATTAATAAATATAAAAACAAAATTTATTGATAAGTGATAATACAAATATGAAATTATAACCTAGAATTTTTTCATGTAATTTTAATTAAAAAACTTAATAAAATAACAATTATTAAAAATCATCATGAATTTTGATGATAAAAACGAGGGACCATAGTTGCAATTTTATAAAAGGGTAATAATGTCATTATTAATAGAGTAAATTACAAAAATGGTCCCTGTGCTTTAGTCAAAATTATGGATTTGGTCTCTGGTCTTTAAAAATTACATAAATGGTCCCTAAAAACACTATTTAGTTGCAAAAATAGTCCCTCTTTTTCTTAACTTTTTTTAAATGACGGTTTTGCCCTTTTCATAATAACAATTTTGGTCCCTCATTTATGTAATTTATTTTCAGTTTTAGTCCTTATCATAATTTTTTACTTTTTGCTTACATATTAAATGTTAAGTTAAAAAGTTAATTATTATTTTTATTTATAGATTTTTATTTATAAAATATTTATTTACTTTATTATTAATATTATCCTTATTTCTATATTTTACTTCATTTGATTTACAGTCTCTTTTATATATCCAATTTATTTATTAAAATTTTACTTATCTTGCGTTTTATTTGTAAAAATATATATGCGTTTTTATCTTTTATACGTTTGTATCTAACTATTTATCATGTTAATATTATTTAATCAATTATAATTTTTATAAAGAAATATAAACTTAGGGAGAGTCTAATATAACTATTTTTGTTATATATTGTGGCGCTTATGCTATCGTTTTATTCTAATTATTTTGGGGTTTTATTCATTTAGATTTAAATATTTTTTAATTGTAACACATTTTACTGCTTTATTCCTTTTATTCTGATTATTTTGTTACATTAATATATTTTTCTTTTTATTATGATTACTTTATTACATTAATATGTTTTGATTTAATTACAAAATATACAAATAAAAATGTATCTAACAAAGTATACAAATCAAAACGTATACATTTCGTTAATCAAAACATATAAATGTTTTTGTTAAGTTTATATGGTCTATATATTTTACTTAAAAATTACAATTAATTCAAAATGTATTAACATTATAAAATATATAAGATAAAAACGAATAACACGTCAAGTGTGTATTTTTTTTGAAAATAATAATTAAATCGAAACGTATTAACGTAACAAAATATTTAAATAAAAAGAATAAAATGTTAGGTTTTTATATTTTTATTAGAAATTATAATTAAATCGAAATGTAATATGTAATGAATACTTAAACAAACGAATAAAACACTAAATTTAAATTGAAACGTATTAATATAAGTCAATATTGAAATAAAAAGAAATAAATACTAAATTTGAATCCAAACATATTAAAAAATATATTAAAATTAAAATTAATAAAACCCTTAGTTTATATTAACGTAATGAAATAATTAGATAAAAATATATCAAAGATAAAAATGTATAAGTATTTTAACAAATGAAACATAAGATAAATAATTGTTTAATATTTAAATTGAATATAAAAAAACGTAAAATAAATAAATTAAATATTCTAATGGGATAATCTTAAATAAATAAGAATAAATATATTATAAAATTAAAAATGTATAAATAATAATAATCAATTTTTTAAATTAATATTTAAAATTTAAACAAAACTAAAAATTTATGAAAAGGACTAAAACTGAAAATAAATTACATAGTTGAGGGACCAAAATTGTTATTGAGAAAAGGGCAAAACCGTCATTTAAAAAAAGTTAAGAGAAAGAGGGACCATTTTTGCAAGCAAATAGTGTTTTGAGGGACCATTTATGCAATTTTTAAAGACCAGGGACCAAATCCATAATTTTGATCAAACCACAGGGACCATTTATGTAATTTACTCTTATTAATAAATTAACGAATCGCCATTTATTTTAACGGGGACAAGGAGCATTGGAGTGCAAAGTTTTGATTTTAGGGACTATTGGCGTAATGAAATTCTTTTAGGGACGAAAATCAAAATTTCAAACAAACCACAGGGACAATTTATGTAATTTACTCTATAAACTATAATTTGTAGTGTAAACTTAATAATATTTTAGAATCTTAAAACCCAATGCGGATCCCTGATACCCGATGGGGCCTGGGATGCCCGACGGGAATTAGGGCGGGGATGGGAATGAAATACCTGGTCATACCCGTTTCTTGGACTTTGATGTTGATGGTTTATTGTTTTTGTGATGGTGATGAGTTTTTTGGCATTTGGTATATATGTTGTGCTATTCAGAAGTACTCTGTACTTAACAAAACTCAATCTGCTGTTCAGAAGCAAGGCTTCAACAGATTAGAAAGTAATACAAAGTGTTTCTTTTTATCAACTCAACAAAGCTTGTTACCACTGATACTCGATGGGGCCGGGGATGGGGACGATAATTCAATACCCGACGGAGATGGGGGCGGGGTTGAGAAATGAAATACCCTGTCATACCCGTCGCTTTGCCATGCCTAGAGGCCCTAGACACACTTAGCCGCTGCGCTTTTACAACTTTGCTTTTCACCTCTAGAAAACTATACCTAACAATCTCCCTTTTAAAGATGAAAAACAATTTTACAAATAAAGTATGTAGAAAGGACTTTATAATTAGGGTTAATATTGAAAATACCCCATCAACCTTTTTCATTTTCGTGATTAAGTCCCTTAGCTTTTTTGTCTTATTGTTTATGGTCGTAAACTATTTTGCCTTTTCAAAAGTGTATATTGGACCTGTTTGACCGGTTACCAAAACAAGTAACCTTAGTTTATTCACTTGATTAATGTTAAAAAAACCTACAATCTTTTCATATTTTAGTGAATAAGTCTATACTGAGTCTCCCCCCTAGGATTTTAAATCACAGGTACATTGCATTTTTCAGATTAGCAAAGATGATGAAAATTCTTTGACAAATTCCTGACAAATGCAAATGCTGCATAATGCAAATCCTTTAATAAAATGCAAATCTCAGAGAAAAAAATCTGCGAACCTAACGCCCCCTTAGTTTCTTTACTTGATTAATGTTGGAAAAAACTCATCATCTTTTCATCTTTTAGAGATTAAGTCCTTAAATTTTTTGTTTTATTGCTGGTAAAAAATATATACTTTTGAATAAAACAAACATAGTTTGGGGACTTGAACAATTGAAAAAAATCGTTGAAGGACTTAATTGTGAGAATATGAAAAGTTGATTGAGTTTTTTCAATATTAACCCTTATAATTACAAAAGAACAAATAAAAATCTAAACAATCTAAACATGTTCAAGATGGAAGTTTTCTCTTCAAGAGTTAAAAAATAAAATTCATCAAAGACATTTTGTTGAAAATCATCCTTTATCTTTTCTAGATAATTAGAACTTTCAGACAAAAGGGTTTTTACTTTATCAACATTAACAAAATTCTCTTGTTTAGAAAATTCAAGTTCCTTTGTTAACTCAAATGTTTCACATTTAAGCTCAACTTACTTATCAACCAAATTATCTTGAACACTCTTTTTTTATTCAATACAATATTGTTAAGTTGCAGCATAAATTTTATATAAAGCAGTGTAATCTTGAACTAGCTTCTAATAACTTTCCATACTAACAGTCTGAGTTGACATTTTGCCTTCTTATTAGTAAATTGAAAATAATTTACGGTAGATTCGTGGAAATGAAATTGAATGAATATCAAACAATCAAGCTCAAAATGAAATTTAAAAACTCAAAATAAGCTCAGAACATCAAGATTGACCTGCACAAGAAAAATTCAAAGTTAGAATGATATATCAATGGAAGAATAGACTTTAAAATGAAAAAAAGGTTAATAAAAATTGAAAGTCAAACCTGGTCAACTAAAGTCAAACTTTAGTAAAGATAGTCAAACTAGCTTCTAATAACTTTCTATACTAACAGTCTGAGTTGACATTTTGCCTTCTTATTAGTAAATTGAAAATAATTTACGATAGATTCATGGAAATGAAATTGAATGAATATCAAACAATCAAGCTCAAAATGAAATTTAAAAACTCGAAATAAGCTCAGAACTTCAAGATTGACCTGCAAAAGAAAAATTCAAAGTTAGAATGATATATCAATGGAAGTACAGACTTTAAAATGAAAAAAAGGTTAATAAAAATTGAAAGTCAAACCTGGTCAACTAAAGTCAAACTTTAGTAAAGATAGTCAAACTAAACTCATATATAAGCTTGAAAGTCAAGGGAAGTCAAAACCAATCACTTTGCGTTTAGTTAACGAAAACTAGTCATTTTTCAGTTTCAGTTTTCAAGTTGTAGTTTTTAGGAAAAAACAAGGGTTTCTATGAAAAGTGAAAACTTGTTTAGATGATGAAGTTTTAGTTTTAAGAAAAATAAGATAGTGATTATAAAATAAAAAAAATAGGATAGGTGATGGAAAAGTAAGAGAGAGTAAGAGAGTATTATAAGGAAATAGAGTAGGTAGTAGAAAAGTAAGAGAGAGAATATGAAAATAGGTATTTTAAAAAGTGCAATGAAAATTTATGAAATTGTTGTTAAATAAACAAGTTTTCATTTTTGCTGAAAAGTGAGATGAAAATTTTGACGGTAACTAAACGCACCCCTATAAAAAGTGAAAACTTGTTTAGATGATGCATTTTTAGTTTTAAGAAAAATAAGATTGGTGTTTATAAAAATAAGAAAAATAGGATATCTGATAGAAAAGTAAGAGAGAGAAAAAGAGTATTAAAGGAATATAGTGTAGGTAATATAAAAGTAAGAAAAAGAGTATGAAAAATGATATTTTAAAAAGTGAAACGAAAATTTAAGGAATTGTTATTAAGTAAACAAGTTTTCATTTTTTTTTTTAAAATGAGATGAAAATTTTAAAAATTTTCAGTAACTAAACTGAAAGTTAATGACAAAAAAATGAACAAAAATTGCTAAATAAATTACACAAATTTTTTAGTCCAACTAAAGTGTTCAAATGCTAAAGGGATTCAAAATGTTCAAATATGATCTCAACTTGTTCGAATGACAAAGCAAGCAGAAATGTTCAAATCCTTCACAAAACCTTCTGGGTCCTTAACAAATGTTCGAATCCAATTGAGCTTTGTTCGATATTAAAGCAAATATTCGAATCCAGCTGAACATTGTTTGAATTCAACAGCTTTTATTCAAATCCACTTGAATTGTTCGATTCACACAGATAAGTTCGACTCTAATAGAAATGTTCGAGTGATAACGGACTCAAGTGTTCGAATGTTAAATGAAATCTCTGAAAGACAAGTGTTCTTATCCCTAGAAGTTATTCTTTATGCTTTGAAACTTTTCAATAATTTTACAATTATTTTAAATTTCAAGCGCTTTCCGTCAAAACTCAAATCAATTTTGACTGATTTTTACACCCAATCAACTAGAAATTAACTACCAAACATCTTTTATAAAGTGATTTTATAAAAAAAAAAAAAAAAACTGTTTAAATCAACTTAATGAGATATAATAGTGACTTTCTGCACTCTCGAATAAGATTTCAAGAAAATCCAAATTATTTTCAATTTGTTTGGAATTTGTTTAAAATGATTACACCATTTAATTTTCTATTAAAAATCGAACATTCAATAGCAATTCCAACAAACTTTAACCACAAAAACTTGGTTTTCAAGATTAAACCAAACCAAAAAAATTTCAAACAAAAATCAAAATTCTTTCAAGAAAAACACTTATCTGATATGACTTTCTTCACTTCATTAGGATCATGAATCTAACATATCATCATGTAAAACTCTTAATTCATTGAATGCTTAAACTTTGTTTACAACTTGAAATCACAAAATGAAAATGACAAAGCTCTTGAATTGATGAGGAAATTTTCTTTCAAAATTTCATCATATACTCTTCTATCTAACTTTCACCACTTGACAACACTTAGCCCTTCCATTATTACAACTTTGTTTTTCACCTCTATAAAATTATATCTAACAAAATTAATCACAAATGCTTAGGCATGTAAATGAGACATCAAGATTAAGGTGGTGACCTCGAGCTTGAGCATATGTTCAAAGCTCGAGTCCTGCTCAATTGCTCATGACTGGTTTTAAAAGCTCAATCAAGAGTCATTTTTTTATATATTTATTGTTTAATTAATTAAATTACATCATTCACATTATCAAATTTTGTAATTTATATATATAAATGTATGGTACTCTCAGTGTACATAGATTTATGTTGGGAATTTTAGAAACACTGCTATGAACAATTCAAGAACTCAGAAATTCAGAAAATCAAAAAACCACAGAATGTGAATCAAGAAAATATTCTATTTCACTTTAACAAATTTGGGTTGAATGACTACAATTTGAGTTATTGTCCTCATTAACCATAGGACTTATTTATACTAAAAAACTTCAAGACCAAGGGTGTGTTTAGTTGATGGAAAATTGATATTTGTTTTCACTTTCACTTTTCCAGAATTTGTTTTCATTATTACATTTCTAGAAGATTAGGAGAAAATTTTGAAAACGTGTTCACCACGTCCCTTGTTTTCACTTTTGAAAATTGGAAATATGGTTGAAAACTCCTTTAATGCATTTTCCAATTTCTATTATAAATTTAGAAAATGAAAACATTTAGAAAATGACAAAAAAAATTAGAATAATGTCAAACTAAACATGTTTTCAATTAAGCCCTGTTTTCGTTGAAAACAAAAACAGAAAACCGGCTTGTTTTCGTCAACTAAACGCAGCCTAACTATCAGAGAATTACACTAAACCCCCTAAACTATTACAACTAATTCAAGTCACTAACCTCACAAATCTCCACCTTGACTTGAATTTCAAAAACAAAACAAATCCCAAAAACAAATTTGTGGTACTCCACCTACTTGGAAACACACTACCAAAAATTCAAATTCAAAACACAAACCCAAAATCCAAAACTTCAATCCTGAAGCCACAAATATCAAATATCATCCATGCGACCAAAAACACCAATGTGCACCAAACCAACAAACCGGAGAACAAATCGATATCCAAAATCAACCGGTTAACCAATGTCGCAGCCAAAACAATTGTGAAACTCCTCCCAAAATGCCCCCACGCTAATCCGGCCGGAAACAAACGAGCAACCAAATGACAAAAGAAGAATTTCCACCTCAAAACTAAGCTAAACCAGAAACCAACAGCAGCAGCAGCACAATCAAACCAACAGCAGCAGCAGCACAATCGAATTTCAAACTCCAAAGTCGAGAATAATATTCCAAATCGGCAAACAAACGATCGACAACCAAAACCGAAATCACGGTTTGAACAAACCGGAACGCCATAACCCAAACGTCGATCACTAAACTAATCGATACAATTTCCCGACATGACGAAACAATCTGAAAACCAACCGTCATCAAAAAACAAATCAAAAATTCAAACAGAACTTGTATCGCCATCTAAATGCCTTCAAAATCAAACAACTCGAAATTCAATCAACACCGACTTCTTGAATCAACATAAATCCAAAGAAACGCAACTCTAATTCCGAAACTAAACCGAACATACGAAATGAGTCAACACCTAAATTCTTGAATCGTCATTCAAGAAAAACCCAAAACGACCATTTTGTCTTCAAAACTAATCAAGAAAAACAAAAACCCGAGATAAATACAAATCACTGAAATCCAAACTTGATTCAAGACTAACCCAAACATCTAAATCAATTTCGTACGACTTGCGAATTCATATTTCAAAATCAGTGACAAATGTTCAAGAAATCCGATTTTCTTGAATCCCAAAATTCAACCGAAGTTCAATTACCAGACAGAACCCAAACAACAGAGCTACTAACACCTGAAAGAACCCCAAAACAGAATCGACTGCCCCCAAACACTTGAAAATTGGCAACTTCAACAGCCTGATTCAAGAGCTCCACCTTGAATCTGACACCAAGATTGGCCAAGAAACTCCAAGATTCAACCAAAAACAAACAGAAAACAGAAAGAATCGAACAAGAACAGAACCGAAAAAGATACGAACGAGTGTCTACCAAGATAATTTCCGAATCTTGGATTTCCAGAATACACAGCGATTACAAATTTCCAGGATTCAATTGCACTTCCTTGACCGCCAATTTCAATACAAAGCAAACATCAAAACTCCAATTGAACGATTGCAGAAAACCAATTTCAAAATCAATTGCAAAATCTGATTTGCAACCTTCAAAGAGGACTCCACAGAAACAATTCCTGATTCGAATTGATTCCAAAATTGGACGCTAATTTCAACAAGAACACCAGAAGCGATTGAGTAGAACTGATCGCTAAATCTAATTTCTGGAGTCTCCAAGATCAATTTCAAATTCCAATCGGCCAAGAACAAAATCTAATTGCTATCTCTAAAATCAAATTTCAAAAAATGGCAGACCAAATGAACGATGATCATAACCTGTCTCTGATGCCACTTGTTGGGAATTTCAGAAACACTGCTATGAACAATACAAGAACTCAGAAATTCAGAAAATCAGAAAACCCACAGAATGTGAATCAAGAAAATATTCTATTTCACTTTAACAAATTTGGGTTGAATGACTACAATTTGAGTTATTGTCCTCATTAACCCATAAGACTTATTTATACTAAAAAACTTCAAGACTAACTATCAGAGAATTACACTAAACCCCCTAAACTAGTACAACTAATTCAAGTCACTAACCTCACAATTTATAATGTTGGTTTACACATCTCTATGTAAAAACAATGAAAAATATAATTAGAAAATATTTGCAGGGGTACTCGGGATCTCTAAGGATACTTTCTTGAACCATATTTTACATATATGTGAGCTCGTTTAGGCTCATAAGCTAAGTGCTCTTGATATTAGAAGTTTGGGCTCAAGCTTGTTTATTTAACAAGCTGTAGCTCAAGCTCATTTGTAAGATTTGACCTCATAAAGTCACACAAATAAAACTCGTGTATGCCAGCTGATGAAGGTCTGTTCACTACAAAGTGAATACTTAAAATTATGAGGTCAAACATGTTAGAATTCAACTTTCTGTTGGTACAAATTCTTTAAATACTTGGATTAATTTTGATGATTTCACTTAAGCTTCGATGCAAATGATGTTTGACTTTGACCGGTTGGCTTTGTAACAAACCGATTTGGGGTTACAGACATTTGTGGGTTTGACTTTAGAAGTCCACATAAAGCTTCTGAACCCGTATGCTAATCAAGCTCTTTGTTTCTTCAATAAAATTGATACCAGGAACCAAATTGAAGGACTTCATTGCTACTTTGAATGGAGATGAGAAATTTCAATCTGAAATATCAAAGATCCGGGGCAAGGTCGAGGAGTATGCTAAACAATTTCCAACAATCGGATTTGAGAAAGAAACAATGAAGTACAAAAACTGATGAGATAATCGTGTTACACAAACGTCCAAAACATAGTATAAAAATCATCTTTTGCAGTCCTACAGTAGATGCTGGATTCCTGTTTTGGGCTTGTTTAAAGTTGGTTGTCAAAACATCCAAGATGCTGAGTCTTTACGAAGCTGGATTCGGGCATCATCGAGAGTTACCTGTTTCTTGTCGTTATCTGTTGATCAGTTGGTGTAAAATGGTTGGTGATTCCGGCTATGTCGGGTTATTGATTTTCGCAAAAACGTGAAAATTTGTATAATTGATATTTTGATAATCAAAGTCGGATTCTTGGTTTCAAATTTTTTAAGGGCTCTACAAATTGTTAATATCGATTATACAATTTGTACCATATATAAAAAGTCGATATTTTTAACATCTAGTTATTAATTTATTATGATATTTATACATGTATCTATCTTAGGAAGAATCAATTGTCACCCATTGATCAGGCCTAGTCTGGCAAAGTGAACCCATTTGAAAAAATTGGGTTATATTGGGCTTTTTTTAAACTCCAATGGGTGTGTTTGGGCTCCTTGTAAATTAAAAACAGTTTGAAATGGGTTTGGGGTAAAAAAGAAACAGGGTCAATGGGCTAAATGAAAAGAAACTGAAACGGGTTGATTGGGCAGATTATTCACGTCTTCACGATTTCACATTTTAACGCCTTCACCGCTTCACGGACCGACGAACGCTTCTGCCTTCTCTGATTCTCTCTTTCTCTACACTCTGGAACTTCTCCGGTCTCCTCCGTCTCCACTCCAGGTTTCCATCGCAACTCGCAAAGAATCGTTCAAAGCTTCAAGTCTTCAACGAATCCTTCAACTGTGCAAGGCTTCCAGTCTTCCACGATTAGGGATTTGCGTTTTCACTTTTCAGTAAACGAATCCTTCAAGGCTTCAATCGATTCAATCAGGTTAGTATGATAGTATCAATCGATTAAATTTCTAGGGTTCTAACACAGTGACACACTATAAGTCTATAACCATCTAGTTGGTAAGTTTTATCTTTTGAAGCATGTTTTATTTGGAAATTAAATTCCTTGTTTGGCTTTATTAAATTCCTTTGAAGTAGAAAAACTTGGATGATTTTGATGTCTGTCCTTCAAAGCTAGACATTCTGATACAAGTCATAAGCAGTATTGATGTATTGGTATGGCCGTATGGGTTTAATTGCTTGATTCATAGCTGATACTGGTCTTCATTTTGTTTAAATTCTCTGTTATTGGTACTGGACTACTAGTCTTCATTTGGTTATGGGACTGATCTGATTTCAGACTTGATATCTTGCTTGTACAGTTGGTTTAAATTTAATTTTTGCAAGTTTTCATTCTGTTTTCAACCATCTTAGGTGTTTGTTGCATGTTGGTGCTTAGTTTCTTAATTCATAGCTGGGTTTGTGGACTTCAATTCTCTGTTATTGGTATGGGTTTTCTTAGCATAGGTATTTTGGGTTAGATGGGGTGGGGTGTTGTGATCTTTTCCTTTCTTTAATAACCCTGTAAAATCCTTGCACTTTGTTCTGCCTAGAATTCATATGTCTTCTGCTTAGAATGAAATTATGAAAGGGGTCTGCTTAGAATTTACACCCCATTGATGTTGCAGGCCTCACATCAACTTTTGCTCATCTTCATTAGAATCTTTAGGTATCATTCAAGATTGCATGTCTTCATTTTGAATCTTGTTACTATGAATGAAAATAGAGTTCCTCTGCTATGGTTGGTTTGACTTCTTTGGGTCAAAGATGCAGGCTTGTTGCAGAATCTTATCATCACCACTTCACCAGATTCCATCTTCTTTATGTTTCCATATATGTGGTCATTTTAGTATATTCTCTTTGGATATTGATTTTTTAAATCGATTTTAATTGGCTTCTTGTTGCATTTTAATCTTATAATTCTCAAAAATTGCCACAAGGCAATATAGTTTGTAAAAGCGAATGGTTTTAGTTAAACTTTATCATTTAATTGTTTTTTATTTTTATTTTTTGGTTTTGGCTATTCATCTTGTTTATAGTCACTTCCTCAGTTTTATAAATTGAGTTGTTTTTGCTACGGTGGGTTTGAACTTTTTGGTCAACATCCAACTTTGTTCTTGAGTAATTTTTCCACTTTGAAGATATATGTCTTTTGTTTTAATTCATGTAATCATATGGGGTGGGGTGTTATAATTTCGTATGAAATTATGAATGGGGTCTGCTTAGAATTCATATATGTCTTCTGCCTAAGCGCAGATTGTTTTCTGTAGCTTCTTATAAATCCTTGCACTTTGTTCTTGACCGAGCACCTAAATGCCATGGAATCTTGGACTAGTTAAGGTTGTTATTGCTAGATGCTTATCTGTGTAGTTTATTATTGTGATTTAGGTTGGTATTTCTTTGTCCAAATTGTGAGATTCAGTGTATTTTTTACTATTATTTGCTCATCCATGGTTCTTGTTGGTATAGCTAGGATTCCTTATTCCCCTTGATTATTCCCATGAATTTTGCCTACTCATATGGTGGGCATGCATTAGAAATTATGATAGCGTTTATAAATAAGGAACATGCCTATTTATAAATTGAAACTTAAAATAAAATAGGTGGATAAATTATAGACTAAAATTTGAAGGTACATATCTAAAACAGGATATGTCAGACATCCCAAATCAAAGTGTAAACGAGGAGATTGAAGATGAGGTTAGTACTTCAATGTCGAGTAAACAACGGTCAGACGTATGGAATTATTTTGAACAACCGGATGGGGTTAATAAGGCAAGTTGTACCGCTTGTGGAAGAACGTCTAACAAGAAGTGACATATCCCTAAGTGTTTTAACATTGATGAGCCCGGTCCACCACAAAAACGTGCTCCATTAGATCAAACGTTGTACAGGGAGAAGTTGGCGACCACTATAATCCAACATAACTACCCTTTTCGTCATGTTGAACTCAAAGCAACTCGAGACTTGCATAAATTTCTACATTCTGATGTAAAAACAATAACACGAAATACAGCAAAAGCAGATGTGTTAAAATATATGAGAGAGAAAAAACTACTCTTAAAAAAAGTTGGAAGATTTAAACTCTAGGATATGTATGACATCAGATTTGTGGATTTCTGTTACGTACGAAGGATACATGACATTAACTGCTCATTATATTGATGACACATGGGTTTTAAGAAAAAAAAGTTCTGGTCATCTCTTAGCGGAGTATGTCATTAACTTTTTAATTGATTGGGGGATTGAGAAAAAGGTTTTTACTGCAACAAACAATAATGGTCTAGTTAATTTTTCGAGAGATCATTTACGTTTAAATGACACGTTGGTTTGTGATGGAGATTTTATACATGTGCGTTGTGGTGCACATATATTAAATCTAATTATACAAGCGTGATTGAAAGTAATCGAAAGGGGCCATTCACAAGGTTCGAGAGTCCATACATTATGTGAGGGGAAGTTCTACAAGAAAGTATAAGTTTGCGGAATGTATTGCATACCTTTCATTGCAATGTGGGAAACATGTGCATCTAGACGTTGCGACACGATGGAATTCTACATATCTAATGCTTGATAGTGCGCTTGTTTACCGTCAAGCTTATGCTCGATTGCAATTAGTTGATCCTAATTACAAGACTTGCCCATCACAAGAGGGATGGACTAGGGTGGAATGCATTACTAGATTCTTAAAACCTTTTTATGACATTACAACATTGTTTTTCGGAAATTCCTATCCTACTTCAAATTTGTATTATCATAACGTGTGGAAAATTCAATTGAGTATCCAACAAGAGTTGCAAAATTCGGATCCTCTTATAAGTAACATGGCAAAAATATGAAGACTAAATTTGATAAATATTGGGAGACTTACAGTACAATTTTGTCATTTGCGGTTGTTTTGGATCCTCGATACAGACTTAAGATTATTGTGTTTTGTTTTTCAAAACTTGACATGGAGCATGACGTGTATTTGATGAAAGTGAAAAACATTCGTGATGGTTTGTATAAGTTATATTAGGAGCATGATATTCGGTGTAACGTGACGCATAGTTCATTCGTAGCACGGAGTTCACATGATGCTGGGGATAGGATGGACGACTTGGATGGATTTGAATCATTTCCGAGTCAATTTAATGAGTTTCAGTGCAATAAGTCACAACTTGAACAATATTTGGGAGAACCTACACTTGATAGAAGAGAGGATATTGATATTTTACAATTTTGGAAGGAAAATCAAGTGAGGTATCCACATTTGGCTCTTATGGCTCGTGATATTTTGAGCATTCCGATTACTACTGTTGCTTCTGAGGCATCATTTAGTACTTGTGGTCAAATCCTGAGTAAGTATCGAAGTTCTATGTAACCAAAAAATGCCGAAGCGTTGTTGTGTACCCGTGATTGGTTGTGCGACATAGAAGGAGGTATTGTATCTAGCCTTGTTTATATTTATATTTTTATGTGTTTTTATGGTTTCTTTTTTTATTATTAATCATGGCTTTTTTATATATGTTCAGATGACGATGGATCAGATAACGATGTTATAGAAGATTTCGAAACATTGATTCCGACTCTTAGTAGTAGCAACTATTTAGCCTGATTTATTTTGGTTCGAAATAGGAGCAACAAAAGGAATTGGACATGAGCAAAAAAAGAAGTTTTGTTTTTAATTTGAGCTTGATTTGCAATGTAAATCAATTGTATTGATTAACCTTTACAATTCAAAAATCTTTACATAATTGATCCTTAAATTATAATAATAAAGATTATATAAAAAGGATTCAATGTATTATGCATATGGCATTAAGAAAAAAAAGTAGCGGGTCAAGATGACCAGTTTGACCCGAAACCGTTTTGACCTAGACCCGTTTTGACCCGAACCCGTTTTGACCCATGATCCAAACCCGCCCAACCCGCCCATTTTGCCAGGCCTAGATTAGACCATTGCCACTGCCGATGTCTCTGGTATTCTTGTAAGTTTGTCACTGGAGCCACGTGTCACCTTTGCCAATAAAATCGTAAGTGTAAACTGTGATTATGTTATGTCTGAGAATTGAGGGGTTAATTGTTAAAAATACTAACAATTTTTTTAAAATATAGAAATGGTCATTGTGGTTTATTTAAAATTATGAAAACGGTCCTCACTTAAAGTTGCAATGATAGTCCCTCAAACCATTGTTTGCTTTTATAAATGGTCCATCCGATTATTAAGTTTTTTTAAAATGACCAATAAATCAATTCACTTTTGGGTCTTTATTTATATATGAATTAATTAAATAGATGGTCATTTAACTAACTCCAAATTGCATGTTTGATCATTTTTTCAAAAAAGTTGCAATTGCATTGTTTTAACTACCAAAAGGTTGCAAGGATAGTCCTTTTTAACAGATTCCGTTAAAAAGCGACGTTAAGTCAAACACATTTTAGTCTTTTTAAGGATAAAGGATCGTTTTTGCAATTTTTATTATTATTTGCATTGTTGTTGTTGTTGTTGTTGTTGTTGTTACTATTATTATTATTATTATTATTATTATTATTATTATTATTATTATTATTATTATTATTATTATTATTATTATTATTATTATTATTATTAATTTTACACTTCCATACAACAGATCCAAAGTCCAAACTAAAACCTATCTCATTGACATACTTTATGACAGCCCATCATCAGCCATCACCACCACCCCGCCGACCACCACCATCTCTCCAACGACAATGCAACCTCCAACCTTGTGAAGGCTTTGATTCTCCACTGACGACTTCGTTCTTTTCCTCGGACCACTACCTCCCAGATCCGACTTTGTTAGGTGGATTTATGGGTCAAATTTTGAAATCTATAGCTTGATTATGGAATCTATGAAGATTTCAAGTTTGAAGCATTGTCTCCCTGCTTTCCCTCTAACTGTCCGCTTCGTCCTTTATACCATCAGCTTAAAGCTTTGATTTTTGAAAGCTATGGCTAGGTTTCGATTTCATCCTTAACTATTTTTATGGGTTTTGATTTCAATGTTTCTGGGTTGAATGTTGATTGAATTTCTGGTTTAATGGGTTTTGATTTTTTATGTTTCAACAGATTATGAGTTTCGTTTTTGAGTATTTTATGGATTCTGACTTTAGTGTTTCTAGGTTTGAAAACTATTTAGGTTTGATTTTGATGAAGGTGGTGACGCTGGTGGCCGTAGTTGGTAGTAGTGGTGGCCAGATTTGTGACACGCTCATTGTAAAGCTTTCAAAGATATTATAAAAACACCAATCACCTTAACTTATAGGTAGGGTAAGTGAGATCGTCTCCTCAGGGAGCATGTGGTTATCAATATTATTTTATGATAGTTATTGACTAATAATAAAAACGAATAATTGGAAGGAAATGATTGAGCGGAACTTTGAAAAAACAATTATAGCTTTAACAAGAAATTAAAGAATGAAGTAAGAACACCAACGACTTCGGATTTAGGGTTTGGGTGGAATTATGGATAATCGACCTAGGGTTGCTAATAAATTAATTATTTATGATTCCGATTAGTTATGTTTGTAACCTAACCACATATACTTAGTTATGTGTTGTAGTGGTCCCAAACAATATTCAAGCGCTCATATAACTTTCTGTAATATAAAATGATGATTCAAGCAAGAAGACAAAGAGAATGAATACTCAATGAAAGTAAATTACAGAGAGAATTAGCAGCCGTCACTTTTCATATAATATTCAAAAGTGAAAAAGTGACAAGGTGTGAAACCCTAGGCGGAACATCTAGTTAAATACCTAGGATAACTATGAGGGGTTTACACAAACCACCCCTCAACTTTCTATTTAAAGGAAAAGATTACAAATAAAGAAATAGAAATACATAGAAATAAAATAAACATAAACTATTACAAAATGAAACCACATGATTGAAATTACATATCTAACAATCTCTCCCTTTTCAATCACTGTGGGAAGTTGGAGACTCAATCAATTGAAGTTCTAAGACCCAGTCTCAATAAAACCTTCTGATCACCTGTCGCATGTGTAATATGTCGTGACTAGGAACTTATTTTGACTTTGGAGAATTTTGATATGCAATGAAAAAGAAAAAATGACTAGGTGTTGAACTTCGGGTAGAGGCCGAAGTTTGGATGAACCCTGTCTGAACTTCGGTTGAGACCAAAGTTCGGATGGGTTATGCATGACAAATAATAATAAGTAAAAGAACCGAGCATGTGGATGGCCAAAGTTTGGATGGACCCGAGTTTCGGTTGAGACCAAAGTTCGGATGGGTCCTTGACATACAATTGTACAATTATGAAGAATTGTATTTCGAATAATCTAAATTTCGGATGGACCCGAATTTCGCATGAGTCCATGGTAGACACTTAGGCGTTGATGATGGACCTAATTGCAGATGGTCTGTATTTCGGATGGACCCGAAGTTCGGATGGGTCCAATGCAGATACTTAGACAATTATGATGGACCGAATTTCAAATGGTCCGAAATTCGAATGGACCCGAAGTTCGGATGGGTCCAATGCAGATGTTTACAATTATTTCATGCATATGACTCGAACTTTATGTGTCATGCGAAACTCGGGTGCACCCGGAGTTGTACTTAGAACACATCATTTAATGTGTTCATGCAGATGCAGACGTCTACAATTCTATATGCACAAAATTGCTTAAAAATGCAGATCCTAACACTACAAACGATAACAAACACTTTTCCTAACTGCATGAACACTTACAATTAAGATCTAATAACCTAAAAAGTTGAAAAATCAGAGGGAAAACCCTCGAAAATATCTAGAATTTGAAAACTGATGAAATGTACATTAAACTGAAAAATAAAAGAAGAGAAGTGTTACCTGGTATGCGATTAGAAGGAATATGCAAGAAATCATGGAAAAAATGAGTAAGATTGGAGGTTTTTGGAGTGAAATATGTGTGAAAATGGTGGTTTTACGGTAGCAGTGTCGTCGGAGAAGAAGCGTAGGGGAGAAGGAAAGATTACTGCCTGTTTATAGTGATGGGTCGGGAGCGGGTCAGCCCAATACCCGCGAGTTTTTGGAAAAAAATGGGCCTTTAATTGGAAGTTGGGCTTTAAGATTATACAAACACCATGGGCTTTGAATGAAATAGAAACTAACATTAAGAAAAACAAAGAAATGTTTTAACACCTGAGCATCTTTTTGTGATTTTCATTTTATAAATACATTAAACAACTGAGCAATTGTCAGGTTCACCAACATTAAAGACACACATAGATAAACAGACATTGAAAATAATTTTGTGACACTTCTTTTAAATTGATGTACCAGATATTTTCTAGATAAAGGAATTTCAAACAATTATGACAATTGTTTGAAACACGTTTATTTAAAGAAAATCTGATAGTCAACTAGAGGGGGGATTTAACATGCCAATTTGAGATACTAAAAACCGAAAACGAGGTTCGTCTTAGAGCCTTAGTAAATATATCAGCAAGTTGAAATTCTGTGCCTACAAAATACAGTTCTATGATCCTTTTTTCTACGTGGTCTTTAATGAAATGATACCTGATGTCTATGTGTTTTGTTCTTGAGTCTGCACGAGATTGCAATATATAGAGATTACACTTCGGGAATCACAGTATATTGGGATGTTGGTGAGTGAAAATCCATAATCACGTAACTGTGTTCTCATTCATAGCATCTAGCTTGCGGCTACTACATGCTCAGCTTCGACTGTGGATGTGGATACACAATTCTGCTTTTTGGAAGACCAACTCACCAGTCTGTCACCCAGAAACTGAATCCCTCCTGATGTGCTTTTCCGGTCTACTCTGCAATATGCAATATAAGCATCTGAAAAGGCGGTAAGATCGAAGTTGGTATCCTTACAGTGGTTAAACACATATTTCGTTGGTTCCCTTCGATGCCCTTCGAGTTTGAACCAACGAAATATGTGTTTAACCACTGTAAGATTTGATGCTTATATTACTCTGCAACGAAATATGTGTTTAACCCTTATATCCGGTCTATGGATATAAGGAATCAAATCTTGGTCTATGGTATCAAATCTTTCCTTCTCCCCTACGCTTCTTCTCCGACGACACTGCTACCGTAGATCGAAGTTGGTTCCCTTTGGATACCATAGACCAAGATTTGATTCCCTTATATCCATAGACCGGATATAAGGGTTAAACACATATTTCGTTGCAGAGTAATATAAGCATCAAATCTTACAGTGGTTAAACACATATTTCGTTGGTTCAAACTCGAAGGGCATCGAAGGGAACCAACGAAATATGTGTTTAACCACTGTAAGGATACCAACTTCGATCTTACCGCCTTTTCAGATGCTTATATTGCAGGTTGCAGAGTAGACCGGAAAAGCACATCAGGAGGGATTCAGTTTCTGGGTGACAGACTGGTGAGTTGGTCTTCCAAAAAGCAGAATTGTGTATCCACATCCACAGTCGAAGCTGAGTATGTAGTAGCCGCAAGCTAGATGCTATGAATGAGAACACAGTTACGTGATTATGGATTTTCACTCACCAACATCCCAATATACTGTGATTCCCGAAGTGCAATCTCTATATATTGCAATCTCGTGCAGACTCAAGAACAAAACATATAGACATCAGGTATCATTTCATTAAAGACCACGTAGAAAAAAGGATCATAGAACTGTATTTTGTAGGCACAGAATTTCAACTTGCTGATATATTTACTAAGGCTCTAAGACGAACCTCGTTTTCGGTTTTTAGTATCTCAAATTGGCATGTTAAATCCTTCCTCTAGTTGATTCCCTTATATCCATAGACCGGATATAAGGGTTTAACGGATATAAGTTGGTTCCCTTTGGATACCTGCAATATAATGTTTTCTACATGTCTTTGATGCCCTTCGAGTTTGAACCCTAGTGGAAATATCACTAATGATTTGTTCAGTTAGGTGATTACGGATCCATTTTGTTTCGTGTGGCAGGGGTGAACGTGAGGGAAGCATAGTGGTTAGTGTGGGGATGGATGATGTGTTCTGATCAATGGTTTCGAATGAGGGCACCAGAGGTTCTAGTTCAGATTCTGGAGGATCTTGTAGAGGGATAATATTCAATACAATATGATAGCGTATTATGGGAGTATGAATTGGTGGATTCGAAAGTGGTGAATGAACAGTTGAATCTGATGAAATTGTATTAACTGCAGAAGTTGAAACAGAAGAAGAATTAACATTAGGACCAAAACATTCAGTATAAAAAGGCTCAAATAAATTTATTAAATCAGAAGAAAAGAAAGAGGTAGATTTAGAAGAGTCTCCAGGCATTTGAGTAATGTGAGGTCCTGATTGGTCAACTTTCGGAGCCATTACAGCCATTTCATCGAATGTGATGTTCACACTCTCATTGACTGATCTGGTGCGCGATATGCCTTTGAATTGGACGAGTATCCAATAAAATTCTCTTCGTCCGCTTTCTCGTTAAATTTTCCGAGGTTGACCTTGTCATTAAGCACATAGCTCCTGCAACCAAAAACTCGTAAGTATTTGATATAAGGAACCTTATTTAAGTAGAGTTGATATGGAGTTTTGTTAAAGCGCTTATAAATGATCGAGCGGTTTTACGTGTAGCAAGCTGTGGACACGACTTCATCCCACAAGAACGGTGGTAGTTTCGAGTAGTTAGGATGGTACGAGCAGCCTCCACTAGGGTACTGTTTCGTCTTTCAACGATACTATTCTGTTGAGGTGTTCATGCGGCTGAGAATTGATGGTGGATGCCTTTGGATCGCAGGAAACTTTCTACTACCGAGTTCTTGAATTCTGTGTCATTGTTTGATCGGATTGATTGCACTGATAGCTCCTGTTGGGTCTCGAAACTCTTGATGAAATCGATGATTTCTTGAGCTATATCGTCCTTGGATTGCAAGAACTTAACCCAGACGTATCGTGAAAAGTCGTCAACAATAACCAACACATACCACTTTCCATTAATGCTTTGAGTTTGCATAGGACCGCATAAATCCATATACAGCAGCTCCAAAACTCTCTTTGTCGATGGTTCGGGCTTTGGTTTGTGAGAGGATCTCTTCATCTTTCCTTTGTCACATGCTCCACACTGGTGATCTTTTTCTTAACGGAGTTCTGGAAGTCCCTTAACCAGATGTTTTGACGCCAACTTGTTCATATTTTCAAATTTCAAGTGAGATAGTCTTCAATGCCATGACCATGAGTCCTATGAAGAGACTTTAGTTAGCAGGCAGATACTATCGTTTACCATTAGCTTGGCTACATCGATGGTGTAGAGGTTTGAGTTTTGAGAACCAGTTAGGATTTCATTTCCGTCTCCGCTCTTGGCACTGCAAGTTTTAACCCTAAACGTTACTTCTAGTCCTTTGTCACAGAGTTGTCCTATGCTAAACAGGTTATAAGATAACACTTCGACATAGTTAACATCCTTGATGACCGGATTGTTTAGAGCCAAGTCACCGTATCCCTTTATCTGAGCGTGATTGTCATTTCCGAACCTAACCGTTCCACAATATTGTTCTACTATGTTGGACGTCAACTGTAAGGTCACCTGTGTCACGGATCTGATATTGACGCGACACCGTCCAACGAGTGCGGAATCCTCGTTAGTGGCTTAACGGATCAATCACGCACGGAAACCGGAGATAAACACGATGATAGCCTCCAACGAACGACCCGACACGATGTATTTCTCCAAAACTGACTCTCTGAAACGTTCTAGCTCACACGTGCACTTGCAAAAGCTCTGAAACTCGTATTTCGCAAAAGTCAGTTAATGAAACGAATTAACATGTAATTATACTAATTAAGTTCGAACTTAACTAATAAGTTCGTTTAGGCCCTAGCCCACGAACTTGTCCAATACCCTACGAACTTAGCTTCACTAAGTTCGTCTGGGTATGGATAAGTTCGAACCATAGCCTTTGAACTTGTTCCTAGAACTTATACTTAGAACTTATTCCTAGAACTTATTCTTAGAACTTATTCCTAGAACTTATCTTAGAACTTAACATGGAAATGTAGACATTATACATAAATGTGAATTTACACACATAACTTGTGTTAATAAAGCTTCATCTATTACAAATGACTATCATGATTACATATCTAGACTGCTATCGTCACACAGGGTGTACCAACAGACTCCCCCTTGACGATAGCTTCTAGTAAGATATTCATTAATCTATAGAACTAGGCTTATTCAAAATACTACCTGCATGAAGTCCCTGTTCAACACAAACCTTTACAACTTTCTGATACTTTGTGCCTTCGTCTTTCAAATGCTCATGAAAGAAGATTTCTTGAACATGAAGCTTTAGCAGATCATCCTTAGACAAGTTGACTAGGTGCATGGGATCATACACTTTCAAGATCACCTTTTCTTCCTCATCTTCCATAACAGCCTTACACGTCTCACTGACCACATACCACTAGTTGAGTTTCCCTAAGACGTCTTGTGGCATTGGTTTTAGAGGCACTTTCTGTTGGCATCTAACTGGCTTGTAATACATTTTCATCCAAGGCCTGCCAGTTAGAGGGTCTATCCTTGTATGGTCCATTACTCTCTTGCCTATTCTTGGATTGAGTCTTTCAAACTTTCTAGACCTTCCTTCCCTTCGAATGATCTTAGCAATGATTTCAGCGTAGGGATCGTCTCTGATGTTGATAAGCTCCTTCCAGGCTAACGCCTTTATCTCACACTTGGGCAAGGAGTTAAAGTCCTTCAACCTTCTCCTCAGATATTGAAGTCCATCCTTTCTCTTAATAATGAAAAGCTGCAGTTCTCGAACATAGAACCAGCTGAGTATGCTTCCAAACAGTTTTCCAGGACTAGGCATTTTCATTTTCTCTTTCAATGACAAAGCCTTCTTCTTCTCTTCTATCCTGAACCACAATTTTCTCTTTTCTTTATTAGTGAGTTCCCTATCAGGCACTTCAGATTCTGATTCAGCATCCAAGGCAGCTTTAAGCACCTCGATGTCAATCACATTCTGCTCTTCAGTCGTATACGCCTCTGTGATAGGTTGCTTCTGGATAACAATGTCATCAGCTTCGTCTTCTTCGTCTACCAACACTTCGTCATCTTATTTCCAATCTGTAACATCTTCTGGAACAAACTCTCCTTCCTCAAGATCTTCTAAGTCATCTTCGAAATCAAAGTCCACATCTTCATCGTCTAATCCGGCTAAGGCTCCAATCATTTCTTGTTCAATGAACTCTGACGCTTCGGGAGCCTTACCTTTTTCTTGACTGTCTCCTGAGCCCGATGATCCAGGCTCCCCCTGAATTTCAACTTGCTGAGCAGTCTCATGTGGAAGATCTGCTAGCTCAGTGTCTTTCTTTTGAGTATCGGGGTCATCTCCTTCATCATCTCCATCTCTACGCCCCCCTCAATTCATCACCCCGGCAACTACTCTCCCCCTGAGCTGCAAGATCTTTCAATATTTGCTGCACTAGGGTCTGAAGAGTTAATATCTGAGATTGATGGGCGCTCATAGTTTCTTGTTGGGTAGACACCGTTTGTTGTAGTTGTACATTTTGTTGCTCCAAGGGAGAGTTGTGTTGTTGTAGCTCATTCACAGCTTGCGAAAGCTGGAAAAATTGGACTGTTTGGAGATCTACCTTGGCTTTCAATTCTGAGAAGCTTTGGGTATCAGTAGATGGAGCAGTGGTTGATGTGAATGAAGCGGTGGTTGCGACGGATGGAACAGCAGTAGAGGTGGATGGAGCTTCTCTTGCTAGCCGTTGGCGCTTGGCCCTTTAATGCGTTGTGATCATTGTCTCCTCTGTCAAAACAAAATCTTCATCACCTTCATCTTCGTCTCTGAGAGCTGGTCGTGTCAATTTTCGTCTGCTCACAACCAGACTAGATCCATGTCTTGCAAAAGAAGTTAATGGATTGGCGGCTTCCCTTAACTCTTCTTCTGAACTTGAATCTGGATCGGATTCGGAAGCTGTCTCTACATGACCTTCTGCTGCCTCAGCTGCTGTTGCTGGAGACTGATTGTCATCTATCTCCCTGAATATATCGTCCATGTCGGAAGGCGGCTCCAAAATATTATGTACAAGCTCCTCAGATATATTTTCTTGAGCTGCTGCGCCTTGGTCAAAAATTTCTTCTAACGTCTGCATCCTCGGGTCAACCTGGGGTCCCGATGTGGAATCCCCAGCTGCCGCTGTAGCTGTACTTGTAGATGGTACTTCTTGAGCAACCGGTGCTTATTGTGTCGGTGCTTGTTGTTGAGGTGCTTCATTTATCCATTCATCTCCCTCTGGAGCTACAAAATCAGGATCGATGACTGCTCCAAATAACGGAGCCACTTGGGGCCTTACTTGTTCTACCCTCTGTGAATTATGAGATTGACAATCCGCAAAAATTCTCTTATCGCTAGCAGCTACTGCAACTTGCTCTGTTAGTGCAGGTAACTATGGCAAGAAATGTCTGATGATCATCATTATAAACCTTGGATACATCAAAAATCTTTCGCGGGCTGGAGCAGTGATTTGATGCACAAACTCCCAAAAGAAAAATTCAGAAAAGTTGTACGACTTGTTGTAAACTAATGAGATCATGCCAGATTGCAGCTTGGAATCCATTGTATCAAAACTGACCTTCTTGGTGCAAAACAGACATCACATGCACCAGATTTCTCCATTGGCCAATAAGCCCACTCTTGACATATGATGCTTTCTTAATATATTGAGTGTATCCCATTCGCAGGAATGCCGATTGCCTGATGGAGGCTGGAAAGTTAATGGGGTCATCTTCTTGGTTTATCGTCCCCAGCTGCAGAATTGAGCGTAAATGATCGGCTGAAAACGTGATCTGGTCGACCGATTGTGGCCCTCAAAAGCGTTGGCACTGCAGTGCAGTCCACTTGCAAAGATTGCCAAAACTGGCGGACATACGGAAATATAATCTGAGGGTTATGCGTGAGAGCATACGCAACCCTTGATTGCGACAGGAAATCCAACATATGTCTATATGGCTGAGCCTCTGCTAGCTGAAGATCAACCGCCATGATCATATTGTGCTTGTTGAAGAAAGAACAATCTGCCATTTCTGCACAAAAATCAAACGTTTAAAATGTTGGAAATTAATTTTGGAAAAAATTTAAATTATTCGAACTTGTTTAAGTTCGAACTTGATCAAGTTCGAATTTAAACACCTTCGAACTTACTTAAATTCGAGAATATAAGTCCTTCGAACTTACTTATGTTCGAATAGTCTATTGACCTTCGACCTTATTTAAGTTCGAGAATCCTTTTTGAACATGTCTTTCTTCGAACTTATAGATATTTTAGACAAGTTCAAAATCCTGACAAGTTCGAACCTTGAAGAACAAGTTAGAAGCCTGTTGAACAAGTTCGAAGTCGGCAATTTCAAACTTCAAAATCATGATTTAAACCTTTCTAGACTCAGTTAACTGTTGAATCTAGTCCTAACATGTTCTAATCAAGTTCATTAAGAATTAATTTAAAGTTTTATAGCCTAAAACTTGTGATTTAAACCACCTAGTTTTTAGTTATACAAAAACTCAAAATTACTCGATTTTACCACTAACGGGTCATAAAAATACACTTACTTAGTGAATGTTGATTAGAAACACCTAAGTGTATGGGTATGTTCTAGGTACAGTGGGTAAAATTCGAGGAACAGGCTTCAAATTCAAAAAACGATATGTTCGAGAGCAAGTTCGAGATTGCCTGATTAAGTTCGAGAGGGTAAGTTCGAGAGTAGGTGCATTAAATGAACCCTATTGACCTATTAATATCCAAACTACTTCGAACTTATATTAAGTTCGAACTTCTATTAAGTTCGAATGTGACTTCGAACTTAACTGTTGTTCGAACTTAATTAGAAAATTTTGAAAATTCTTGAATAAAATCCAACCTCTTCAACTTTTTCACTTGACGAAATTTTTTCAACTTAGCGAGACATTCACACTAAGCAACAGATTATTACGCAATTTTGTTTCTCCAACTAAAAATGCATCCTAGCAACTTTGACCTCATTCCTATTTATTAAAAGTAAGATAATCTAAACTAAAATGAAATAAAATAAAATTAAAATAAAGTAAAATTAAATCTAACTAAAAAAATAATTTAAAGAAAAAAATACACTAATAGAATATTTTTGCGAGATAATCAAAGAAGGTTCAATCAGATAGCGGTGTTAAACACACTTTCAGTATTTCACTCTCACACTTAGGAATTTTTTATTCCTTTGATTGTTTGTCGTGACATACACTCCAAGTCGATTGTCAGTATGTTTTTCCATTTAAACATTCAACACTTGGGAATTTTCTTAGGCCTTTTTATTTATCAAGAAACTACCTTATGTATCCCATACTTAGATATACTTCTATGATCTAGGCAGACACACAATGACTATGACTTTTCGGTATTTGCAAATTATCTTTTGTTGGTACACCCTGTGTGACGATAGCAGTCTAAGTATGTAATAGATAGTCATTTGTAATAGATCAGGCTTTGTTAATACAAGTCATAAATGTTTGATCACGATTGTGTATGATGTTTACATTTGCATGATAAGTTCTAAGATAAGTTCTAGAATAAGTTCAAAGGTTAGGGTTCGAACTTATCCATACCCAGACGAACTTAGTGAAGCTAAGTTCGTAGGATATTTGACAAGTTCGTGGGCTTGGGCCTAAACGAACTTATTCTGTTAAGTTCGAACTTAATCTCTATAATTATGTGTTAATTCATTTTATTTGAGGACTTTTGAAGAAATTCGTTTCAGAGCTTGTATTCGTGCACGTACGAGCTAGAGTTGATTATAAAGAGTCTTTCGGAGAAATACACCGTGTCGGGATGTGTTAGTCTCCGGTTTCCGTGTGTGATTGATCCGTTAAGCCATTAACGAGGATTCCACACTCGTTGGACGGTGTCGCGTCAAGATTAGATCCGTGACTGAGGTGACCTTACAAGTGGTATCAGAGTCATTCGAGTGTTCTTCGCGTTTCGATGAACATTCTTGGTTTCTTGACGTTTTTACTGGATAAATCACGTATTTTCGAAGGTTTCAGAGTTCTACAAGCATAGTTATGGGAAAATATTCATATTAGTTCATCTTTTCAGTCGAAGTAAGTGTTTTTAATCTTAAAAACATTGATCTAATCTAAAATTTTGAAAAAGTCGAATTTTTGGCCGTTTCACGAACTTGCGGCGCTCGAAATTAGGGGTATTTTTAGGGTTCCACGAACTTGTCAGACACGCTCCTCTAAGAACTTATCAGGGATAAGTTCTAAGCTAAGTTCGTAAGAACTTATCAGGGATAAGTTCTAAGCTAAGTTCGTATGAACTTATCAGGGATAAGTTCTTAGCTAAGTTCGTATGAACTTATCAGGGCTAAGTCTGTACTAACTTGTTTTAAATTTATTTTAAAAATTAAATAATTTAAGTTCTTTGAACAAAAGTTTTACGAGAATGTCAAGTTTACATAAGTTCGTGGAAATGGATCACGAAGTGGGCAAATCAAATTCGCCACCTAAGCTTATGAAGATTGAATGTTATTATTGGTAGAAAGATAGGTTTGCAGACTTTGCTCGTTTTAACGATATGTGTATGTGGATATGCATAGATGAAGGGTATGTTCCCGCTACACAAGAGCTCGAGGGCAGGATGAAGGTTCTTTCCTATCAACAAATGAAGGATGAGGACAAGAAAATTTATGAAGCCGAAAATCGAGCTCTGTCATCAATTAAAATGGCGTTACCTTTGGATATTTTACATACATTTAAACATCACAGAACTTCTAAAGAGCTCTGGGAAGCTCTAGAGAAGAGGTATGAGGTAAATTCACGGGTGAGGAAGGGGAGAACTGAGTTGCTAAAACAACAGTTTGCAATCTTCAAGGCACTAAAGAATGAGATGCTAGATGAGACGATTACGAGATTCTATCATCTACAGACTGAACTTGATAATCACAATGTTGAATATCAAGAAACTGAAAAGATTGAGAAGCTTCTTGATTCTTTACATGCTAAGTGGGAGATGTACACGACGCTAATAAAGCATAACGAAGACAAATTCGAGACGCTCACTCTGGAAGAGGTCAGTGGAATGCTAAGGGCCTACAACTTTAAGTTGTAGAAGAAGGAACGTGAATTTGATCAAGTACAGGATCCGGAAATGTACAGGATCCGGAAATGTACTTTGGGAAATCAAAGCCGTCAACTTCTAGTGAACTGAAGTCGAGGGCGACAACATTTTTCTCGGGAGAAGAGCCTATACCAGTCGAGACATAGGTGATATGTGCATCTTTATACATATTTTCTCATATCATTTTCCTTGCATATTGCGTGGTTTTCAGACCGAAATGCGTGAAAAGATACTGATTTTATTAATATTTGTGTTTCGCAGGTCAAAAGCCGTTAAATCGACATTGGAACGGAAATCGAGGCCAAAAGAACGAGGATTTGAAGTCCACTTAGCTTCCCTGATCAAATTCGAAAATTTGCTGAAAATTGTCCTACGCAGCCGCGTAAACAGATTTTTACTAGACCATGTAGCCAGGTGGTGTAAGACCAGTCAACACAGCTACGTGGCTGCGTGACTTAACCCTACGCGGCCGCGTAAGAAGCCCATCCCACGAATTTCATTTTTTAAACCCTAGAAGCGCAGCAGCCGAGAGAGAGCGATATGGAGACGATAGTGGCGATTTCCAGAGCCATTTTACTTACTTTTTTCTTAGCTTTTCACGTATTTAATCATAGATTAGTTTGAGGTTTCATTCTTCTTGAAGATTGCAAGCATTTGGTTCGATTTTAGAGTTGATTTCGCACGAGTAGCTACGATTTTGGTACATTCGTTCATTAATATTTCAATTTTGTAATGGGTATTATTTATTTAGGTTTACTTTCAGTTTTGGATATGAAGAGTGAGTAGTTAACTTGTTCACCCGTTTGGGATAACAATTGCTATGTATTAGTTGGTATAATATTGGATTGATTGATGGGTTTTGGTTTATATTTGTCGGATTCTTCATTATTTCATGTTTTCTTGTTAAAAATCAGATTTTTTTATTAATCTTTTAGCATTGTTTTGCGAAAATAAAGTGTTAATTAAGTCTGCGTTTTTAAAAGGAACGATGCTTTGAATGAAAAATTAATAGTCATTTATCTCTTCTAGGCATTGTATTGCGATAATGATTTGATAGGAGATTGTTAATCTAAAATTTTATGCGTTTGTTAATTTTTATGCATTGTGTTGCGATTATAAGATTTATTGGTTAGTATTGGAGTTTTGATAAGTTGCTTTGTTTTCATCACGTGGTTATAAAGAGTAAATATTTTAACTTAAAGTAATTAAATAATCGGTAAATTAAACCAAAATTCAGGCTTAATTGAATTTATAATTGGTTATGAACTGATTTGTTTTTAGTCAGTGAATTCAATCCATCGCCAATTAATTATAGTTTTCTAAATTCCAAGTGGGTGACGCTTTCGTAATATAAGAGTTTCGTGAAGTTTATTTTATTATAGATCTTTACTTAAGTTAGTTCTGATTTAATTCTGCTCCCGTTAGTTTGTTTCGTTTTATTTAGTTCACATTAGTTGTTTACGATAATTATTTAGTTTAATTCGTGTTTGCTAGAATTAGTTTTTATTTAATTTGAAAAAGCCAAAAAAATTAGTTTACTTTATTCTTGTGTTACTTAGTTTGAATTAGTTATTAAGTTAATTGTTTTTATTGTCTTAGTTGTTAATTTCATCAACAAGGTCAAAAATAGCTAAATATTGGTTTAGGTTGTAATATTGGAGTCTCCGTTCTTTATTCCGTTCCCTGAGTCCGATAAATCCTTGGTGATTCTTAAATCTATATTGCACACGATTCTACCAGTTGTGTAATTTATACTTTGGGTTCATTTAGACATTAAAACCTGAGGTGTGTTTTGCAGGCGTCAAATTTTTGGCGCCGTTGCCGGGGAGCAGTGTGAGCTTTAAGAAACAACCAACACCGGTAGTTTAGTTGATCCTTTTTAGGGGCAATCCCCTTGAAAAGTTAAATTTTCTGTCTGTTTTCGTTTTTCTTTAAAGGGTGTTTGATGTATGAGTCGTCGTAATCCTAAATCGTCAGCCCATACTCTGAACCTGAGCGAGCATTCCGTAGCCGTCTTCGTGAACAATCGCACCCTTTAGTTGAGGGACTCTCTAGTTTATTTGATTTTACTGACCATACTGTTCCTCATCCGGTGGAGGAAGGTCACGTAGACATTTGTGTTCAGTTACCTCCGATTTCTAGTCCTTCATCTTCTGATTCTTCGTCTTCTTCTGAGTCTTCATCTTTCACAATGGGAGACTGGAGGACAATGCTTGTGCTTAACCAACTGGTCACCGATGACTCGGAAGGTGCAATAGTTATTCCTGGATTTGATGCGGTTAATTTTGAGCTAAAGTCGAGCCTGATCGCTTTAGTTCAGAATAAGACACAATTCTGCGGTCTATCTTCTGAGGATCCGTATTCCCACATGAAGAAATTCCGAAAAGCATGCGGTGGGTATAAAGCGAATCAAGTTCCGAGGGAAGTAATTCGACTGATGCTCTTTCCTTACTCTCTTTCAGGACGTGCCATGATGTGGTATGAGTCCCTTCCGTCGAACTCGATTCGTACTTGGGATGATATGGAGTCCAAGTTTCTCCTCAAATTCTGCCCTCCTTCTCGGACTACTAAGCTTATGAGTGACATTCTCTCATTTAAGCAGAAACCTGACGAGTCTCTGTATGATGCATGGGAGATATATAAAGAGTCCATCATGAAATGCCCAAATCATAACATGACACTTAATCACCGTGTCAAGGTTTTCTGTGAGAATGTTCACCCCATATATCACTCACTGATCGACTCAGCTTGTAACGGGTCAGTGTATAAGAGGACACCAGAAGAGGCTTTTGACATAATTGATGACCTGGTTTTAAGCCAAACTTAGACACCTAGTGTGGGGAGCTTCTGATTCAAAACAAGCTGCTGCTATAGCTGCCCTCACAGCTAAGATTGATCTCCTCACGCAGACTAGTCAGCCACAGTCATCCCTAGTTGCTGTACACGTAGTATAACACGGATGTGAGCACTGTGGTGGATCACATTCCGGCTATGAGTGCCAAGCTAGCTTTTCTAATCCAAATCAGGATGAGGTATATTACTTGTCGGGAGATTATGGTGGAGGCATGGCTAGATATGCCCAACCTACTCCGAATTTTTCTCGAGCTCAGAACCAACCACCTCCTGGATTCGCTCATCCTCGTCCTCAGGTGATGCAGAGACCCCAATTTAACCCTCAGCAAGGGTATAACCATGGGTATCATCAGGGACAATCTTCTTCTTTCTCACAATTTAATTCTAATCCCAATCAGTTCCATAATGCCCACTTCCCTAATCCAAATCATTAGTCTCAGCCCGTGCAACCTGCAAAGTCAAACCTCGAGGAGATGATGTTGAAGTTTATTGCTAATTAAGAGGCTTTGTCTAGAAATCAGCAGGCTGCTATTCAGGCCGTTGAAACACAAGTGGGACAGCTAGCACAGTGAGGAATGTTAGGAATGCTGGTGAACTTCCTAGCAATACTCAGCCCAATCCAAAAGGTAATCTGAAAGAGAAGGGTCCTGCTCAAGTCAATGCCATTACTGTGCATGATGATGAGCACCCCAAGGATGTTCCTTCCTCTACTTCTTCCTCTTCTCCCCCATTGAAGAAGGAAAATGGAGGCTTTAATGGACGAGATGCATCTGAACGCTTCAGGAAGTACCGTATATGTCCCCCCTCTTTTATACATCCAAGGTAAGGCCGACCCTGGTAGCTTCACTATCCCATGTTCTGTAAAGGGGGCTGTATTCAACAATGCTTTAGCCGATCTAGGCTATAGCATTAATGTTATAGCCCATGATATATTCCAACAGCTGGATTTGGGACATCTTAAGCCTTCTTTGGTAATAGTGCAGCTAGCCGATAGTTCCTTGAGACAACCTGTAGGGATTTGTGAGGGAGTTAGATTAAAGGTTGATAGATTTGAGTTTGTTGTTGATTTAGTGGTGCTAGAGATGGATAGCTCGAGTGGCAATCCCCTCATTTTGGTTAGACCCTTTCTCACATCTGCTAGAGCATTGATAGATGTCCTGTCTATGGAGTTGACCATTAGAGTGAGAGATGAGGAGATTACATTCCATATGGCGGAAGCTAATCCATTATATCCAGTTCTTCCTGAGTCACTTTTCTACATATCTACTTATGTGCCATGTGTTGAATTAGATCATATGCAGGTTGTTCATGCCACAGATGAGTTTGATGCTGATAGAGACTTGCGAGAGATTGCTTGCTTGCTTGGAGTAGATTGGTAGATGCACATTGATGAGAATGATATTCCAACCGATGAGGATAATTTTGCTTTATTTGAAGCACCGTCACCATCTACTCCTTTTCATACTGATCATGATAAGCTTGATATTCTTAAATCTGATTCTGTTATTGTTTCTGTTGGACAGGTGCCTTCAAGCTCGTTCAAGAACAAAAGGAAGTCAAAGAAGCCAAGATAGCGGAAGAAGAAAGTAGAGGAGATCACAGAAAAACCAACTTGTCAATTTCTGAAGTTTAATTTTGATCATGAGGATCCGGTTGGTGAGTACATTGCTTTAGTGGGTATGAAAGGTTTACGAGCTCATTTCCCAGGTATGTTTTATCAGTCTAAGGGCCATGTGGACGAGTCAAGCTAGAGACTCGTCAAAACAAGCGCTTTCGGGAGGCAACCCGTAGATACTTTCAGTTGTATGTTAAGTTTTTGTTTTATGTTTAGTTTGTTTTGCTTGATGTGTTGAGTTGTTAATTTAAATTTTGAATTTTATATGCTTAAATAAGTAACCCGTGCATTGAGTATGTGTCTTAGGATTGCATGATTATTGCTAGTGGTCTTGTTTTGAAAGCATGTTTGCTTGTTCTAATTTCTAGTTCATGGTTTTGACTTTTTGAGTCAAATTGAGTTTAGTATACTTTCCAATTGCTTGCTTTAGTGTGCTAGTTTGCCTTCACGTTTCGCTTGAATAATTCGCCTTTTTATCGTTCTTGAGTCACATGACTCTAGTTTCGATATTTAAGGTTTTTCATTGCCTAGCTTACTAATTTTGTGGCTCCAGCTTGACTTTCTGAAAGTCAAACTGTTGAGACCTTGATTTTCAGGTTTTTGCATTTTAGCTTTGTAGATCATTTGCTTAAATAAGAGTTCTTGCATCGCTTTACATGACATTCTAATGTTAGGTGCGATGTTTAGAAGCCTCATTCATAACTCAAGTCACTCTTGTATATCTGTGTGATTTCCTAGTGTTATCATTTGCATGTTTTAGTGTGCTTTTATGTGTGATTTTTGCTAATTTGTCTTGAGTGATCTTAGAGTGCTTTCTATAGTTTGTTTCTTGTTTTGGTTTCTTTTTCATTGTGTGTTTCATGACTGAGTCCATAGGTTTCGAGTCAACTGTGGTGGAGGACATTGTCTTTTATTCTGAGTTTTGACTTTTTATAAGTCAATAACTTGGAATCAGTTTATACTTTAATACTTTTGTTAAGTGTCGTTTGTGTGCCATTTTTAGCATCTCATTTATGTGTTTTCTATAATTCTGTATGCCATGCTTTATCGGAACGTGAGCCTATTTTATTGCTTTTATTGCATGATCTTAGTTTCTCTAGTTTGACTCTTAAAGTCAATCAAGTCATCATTTAGTTCTTTTATTTAGTTAGTTTTATATTTCATTGATTCGGGCAAAATCATATGTTTTTGAGTGAAATCAGTGTGGTGTGAGGTGTTTGCTGATTGAAGATGATTGTGAGATCCATAGTTGTCTTCGTGGGTTTGTCTAATGTTACCTGTTGGATAGGAATTTGATTTGCTACTGCTGGCCATTTTTTGCCTGTCTGTGCACCTACACCACTGCGTGGATAAACCTACACCACCACGTGGATAAAAGCTACACCACCGCGTGGATAAACCTACACCACCGCGTATATAAAATCTACACCACAGCGTGAATGAAACCTACACCACCGTGTAGATAAAAGCTACACCACCGCATGGATAAAAGCTACACCACCGCGTGAACTTCAGCCCTACACCACCACGAAGTTTTAAATCCTCAAGTCCGTGTAAGAGTTTTTAGAAAACCAATCAGGCGCCCACCGTCGATTTCACCACAGCTCACCCAACACGGGGTCCCGATCTCGAGCTTGATACAGCCGCTGCACCCTCTGCGAGACATCCATGGCTTATTTTTGACACGCTATCTGGGGAGTTCGTCTTGTTCTAATTTACTGTTACCTGTTAGATTTGCATTGATTATGATAGTGAGGACACTGTCAGATTTAAGTGTTGGGTGGGGATATAAAAATGTCGATTTTGAGCTTTGCATGTTCTTAGGAAAAATTCATGGCATTTTTGTCCAAATTTAGGCCAAATTTCAAAAACTTTTCTCTCTATTTTTGCGCCTTATACTCTTTTGTAGTATTGTTCTATTTACTATGCATGCGAATCTAGATAAGTGGCATTGAGACTTTTTATGGCAACGAGATGTTCGATTTGCGTGTCACTCTTTCATGGCCAAAATTGCATGTTTTGAGCATAATCTATCCATTTACATTCATTTCGTGAGGAGTTGAGCCTGCAGTTCATTCAATTTTAATGCTCATTATTTGTTTCTGTGTGGTATTGCCGGTGTCATTTATTCTAAGGTAGAACTTGTTTTTGAATGCGCATCAAAATCACAGTTTTGAGAATTTAGCACACATATAAAGGCAAAGTTAGGATAACCCGTTTCCCTCATGATACTCCCTTGCCCACATTATCTCCCTAGATTTCCCACATTTGAGCCTTAGCCTTTCGTTTCGGTGACAACACACATCATTAGCCAGATTTTCCCTTGTGTCTATCGATTGACCCGAATGTGGACCGAGACTTAGTAGCAGGATTTATGGACTTGTAGCAGCCATAGTTTTCCCTGTTAGGCCAAATTTAGAGCTTTATTGATTATTCTTTGTATATAGAAAACATTCGAGCCTTGTGGAATCCATTTGCTTTCGTGTTCTTTCCGGCCTTTCTAGTATTGTGCCCGGGCGTTGCCAATAAGTCGAGATAGTTCTTTTTTAGCAGACTGTCACAAAAGCTTGATGTTTGAAGGAATCAAAGAGAGTTCAGTGTTGTTGAAAAAAAAAGATAAAAAAAATAAAAAGAGTGAAAAAAGGGGTGATATACGAGGATGAAAGAGAAAAAGAGCGAAAAAGAAATAATCTAGAAGTTTTCTTCCCTTTGCATCGCCCTTGAGAGCTATAGTATAAGCCAATATGCTGAGTCTTCAGGGATAATTATTTTCAGTGTTTGTTATCATGGTTGTCGCTTTAGTTTTAATGATTGCTGCTACTTCTTTGGTCTCATTCTTTTACACCTCACTGAGACCAAACATACCCATCACCCGAGCCTAGCCCCATTACAACCCTTGAAGTCCTTTATGTGCTTTATTTTCAAACATAAGTGATGGAGATGTGATTCTATCTCAAGCCTATGCTGAAGTTTATCTGACACGTCTGGCGTTTAGACGATTTTGTGCAAACACATATGAGCCTATACACATGAGTATTGAGTGAAAACCGTGAGGTGCTAACTCATGCAACAATGTTTGAAGTGATTGATATCGCCATTCTATTTTTTTGCATCTCGTGGTCTCTTTGTCTGCTTAGCTAGGTTTCAAATGCATTGTTTATGGATCTTTAATGCTTAAGAGTCTATATCATGTTTCTAGAGAGTTAGTTTTTGAGTTGAGGCCTGGTTGAAAACATTTATGTTGCAGTTTGCTTGGGGACAAGCAAAGCTCAAGTGTGGGATATTTTGATATGTGCATATTTATACATATTCTCATATCATTTTCCTTGCATATTGCGTGGTTTTCAGACCGAAATGCGTGAAAAGATACTGATTTTATTAATATTTGTGTTTCGCAGGTCAAAAGCCGTTAAATCGATATTGGAACGGAAATCGAGGCCAAAAGAACGAGGATTTGAAGTCCACTTAGCTTCCCTGATCAAATTCAAAAATTTGCTGAAAATTGTCCTACGAGGCCGTGTAACCTTCTTTCACGCGGCCGCGTGAACAGATTTTTACAAGACCATGTAGCCAGGTGGTGTAAGACCAGTCAACACAGCTACGCGGCCGCGTAAGAAGCCCAGCCCACGAATTTCATTTTTTAAACCCTAGAAGCGCAGCAGCCGAGAGAGAGCGATTTGGAGACGATAGTGGCGATTTCCAGAGCCATTTTACTTACGTTATTCGCAGCTTTTCACGTATTTAATCATAGATTAGTTTGAGGTTTCATTCTTCTTGAAGATTGCAAGCATTTGGTTCGATTTTAGAGTTGATTTCGCACGAGTAGCTACGGTTTTGGTACATTCGTTCCTTAATATTTCAATTTTGTAATGGGTATTATTGATTTAGGTTTAATTTCAGTTTTGGATATGAAGAGTGAGTAGTTATCTTGTTCACCCGCTTGGGATAACGATTTCTATGTATTAGTTGGTATAATATTGGATTGATTGATGAGTTTTGGTTTATATTTGTCGAATTCTTGATTATTTCATGTTTTCTTGTTAAAAATTAGATTTTTATTAATCTTTTAGCATTGTTTTGCGAAAATAAAGTGTTAATTAAATCTGCGTTTTTAAAAGGAACGATGCTTTGAATGAAAAATTAATAGTCAATTATCTCATCTAGGCATTGTATTGCGATAATGATTTGATAGGAGATTGTTAATCTAGAACTTTATGCGTTTGTTAATTCTTATGCATTGTGTTGCGATAATAGGGTTGACGAATCGTAAAGTTTGATTTTTAAAGTGACGAAGTTAATTGTAGGTCCCGAGAGGTTCCCAAAGTATATAGCTTTAAGCTGTAGAGGGGGGGGGGGGGGGGTGAATACAGCTATTTAAAAACTACACACTATTTTCTCAATGTTTGTATGTATTATCAAAAAATTGTTAATTACAAACAAGCTTGAATGCGGAAATGTTCAAGCTGAGATGACAGATACAACAGTATATTCACTAGTCTAAGACAGACTCAAACTAGTTAACAATGAATACTCTCACTAAGAAGCACTCACTGTGTTTACAAGACTCAGAGGAACAGCTTATGTAGAACAGCTTAGACACAAAGAAACTGTATTACACAATCAGACTTGCATGCATGAAAAACACACTTGCACGTTCACTCTTGGTTTCAGCACTTAGCTTATTTTAACTTGCTTATTCTTTCTGACCTTAGAAGCTTCCTTTTATACTCACTCAGAGGATCTAAGAGAAACTTCTTCATTGGACGAAATGAAAAAGGAGAAGTCTTGTTGAAAAGACAACATAACCTTTTCTGCACTTTTATGAAAAGCAGACTTGTCTTCACATGTGCAGAACTTTTGTCTTTTTTCTTTGTCTACTGTTGCATTGCCTTTAACTAATTTAGGAATGTCAACTTTGCGTCTTTCTTCCTTGTAAAGGCCTATTTTGATATAAGAAAAAGGTCTGTCATCCTTTTTCAAATAACCTTTTGTCTTCATGTTACAGAACAGCTTGGGCAGGCTGAGCAGTTCTGTTTTCCACTTTGTCTTCGACTTTGTAAACTGATCTTGTAGTAAAAAACAATACATGATGACTTGGAAACGTATTCCATAAAGTGTTTAGCCTGTTCACAAAGAACAGGTTCTGTTCACATAGAACAGAACACTTTAAAATTGCCCAGGCTGCTCACCAGTGTAGAGCAGTGTAGACAGTTTGTGTCCAGCCTGTTCAGCAGACAGAACAGCTTGGACAAACTGTCTTAGTTGCAACACATGCAACACATAGAACAGCTTTAGACTAATATTGCAAATCATCTTTAGGCTTTAATAAGGCATATAACAGGCCTTAAGTTCAACCTACAAATGCATCAACAGGTTGGATTATAAATCTCCCCCTCAGATGTAGAACAGGTTTGACTGAGGCCTTTTTGTGCCTAACAATCTCCCCCTATTTGCAATAACCAGTCTAAGCTGGTCTTATCAAAAATCCTTATATATTTTTACAGTACATTTTGCTGAATTGAAATTACAACATTACAGTAAAGTAAAAGATCAGTTTATATATACACTGATTCTTGATTACATACAACAACACATGTTTTTACAAGAGTACAACTAATGTACTAAAGTATTTTACAACTAATGTAAAAGAAAAGATTACAACTTATGTAACGATGTACAACTAATGTACAAAAGTATTTGGACTGTTTGTGTTGGGAGCAGATAATGGCAAGCCTATCCAACTGATGGACAACTTCCATTCTTCACCTACCCAGACGGTAGATGGACTTCACTCCATTGGAGGGGGATCCTGGAACATCTTTTCCATTTCTTCTCTTGTATCCTCAAGTTCCTCAACTTCACTTCTGATGACCATGAACTTGGGATCATTGAGCTCTCCTCTTTCATAGAAGCCTCTGAGCTGATCCCAGATGGCTGCTTTCCATTTGCTAGACTGCCTAAATGAAACTGCAAGTCTGAAGGCGGCAAGTTGTCTCAGATCAACTTTGTACAGCTCTGAGGCTCTTTGGAAGCACTTCTTCTGAGTTAGGGGATCTACAAAAAATGCCCCCAGCTCAGGTTCTTCAATAATCTTGCCATCCTTAAACTCTATTCCTTTAGGCAGACTATGATCAACTCCTTTTATTTCAATGGCATAGTCGCCCTGTTCAATCAGTGTAAGGAGTAGCTCCATCTATGTATCCTTCCTTGTTCTCCTGGCCTTTATTTTTGGATGTGTCACAAAGACACCTTCACTAACTTCCTTAGATATCAGGCCAAGATCCTTTACTCTTTCCATCAACTTCTTGACATATGCCCTGATTTCTTTAGCAGTTTCAGACTTTGATTCACTCAGGGCAACTGCCAGCTCAATCCACTCCCTGTATCCCATCTGTGCTACATCAGTGTGGTCATAAGTTTCTAATTCTGGGCCTGTTGCACCCATCCTTGTTATTTTAAGCTTCCACTGACTGCCTTTCCTTGATACAGGGACAGCTTTGACAATTGCTTCCTTGGCTAGCCTTCTTTCAGCAACATCATGAAACTTTTTCTTAGCCAAGTTGTCAAAGTGGTATTGAGCTCTTGCATGGGGTACTGTTGATTTGGTCACAGAGACCTGAGTACCTTTCTCTACTTCCTTCTCTTTCTCCCCTGCTGATTGTCTAGCAGCTTCCATTATTTTCTTTTGCACCTCCAAGGTAGACATTTTAATTTTCTTTGCTTCTTGGAGTGCAAAAGATTTAGCAGCTTTGGCAGATTCTTCTTCCTTTCTCATGACCTCTAGGGCTTGAAGCTGTTCTTCTCTAAACTCAAAATATTTGTGTATAGGAAGACCCATCTCTTTGGCCCTGGCCTTGTGGAATCTGATTTCAGTTTCTTTCTGCTGCATGGAAACATCAGCTGCCTTTTCTTTTCCTTTAGCTGCTGCTGTAGTGACAGCAGCCTCAGGAATTTCCTCTTCTTCTTCTTCTTCTTCTTCTTCTTCAGTTAGAATTAAGTGCCTCCTTTTACTGCTAGGCCTGTCCTCAGGAATGACTTCCTCCCCCTTAGACTGAGCAGGGTTTGGAGAGACAGCCTGAGTAGGCAGAGCAGCTTGAGAAGCACCTTCAGCTGTTCCTATAAAAACATCTGCTGGCTGATCAGTGTGAGTTGCAGACACTGGTATCTTCTTAGGAAGAGAAAATTTTCTCCCCCTTAGACTTAGTCTTCGAGGCAGATGACTTCTCCCCCTTTGAAGGAGATGAAGCAGCGACTTCAACACCTGGTCTGCCTGAAGACACAAAGTCAGCAGGCTTGCCAGCAGGTTTAGTAGAAGGTTTAGGACCAACAAGGCTAGTCACTAAGAAAGCCAAGTTATCCTTCACATCTGTAAGCTGGGAAAGACAGGTCTGAAGAGAAGAGGAGTGGGAATCAGCAAGGGATGTAAGCTTAACAATATTCTCCCTGTCAGACGCTGTGAACAACAGAGTTTGCAGCTGTGCAAGATGAAGTTCTAGAGAATCTTGCACATCAGCAAGATCTGATGACACAGAGTTAGAAAGGGAGCCAATTATAGTTTGTAAGCTAGCCAGAGTGGCTGGAAGGGTAGAGTTGCAAGAAGTAAGAAGTGATGACAGCTGTTGGAAAATAGCTGTCATTGAGGACACAGAGTCCTGCTGAATGGAAAGAATAGAGGAGAGGGAGGTGGACACAGTTTGCAGCTGAGCAGTGAGTGCTAACAGCTGTGGAGAGTGATCAGGCTGTGGAGTGGTAGGGAAAGAGGCCTTGAACGAATCAAAGAACCCTTGAAGTTGTCCAGACACAGAGTCTGATATGATGGAGGGTAGAGAGTTCATGGTGTTTTCCAAAGAACCAACTTTGTTGGTCAGCAAAGAAAGCTGATCCTTCAAAGGCAGGTCTTTGGGAGATGGAGGTGTATGGGTAGATTGTTGTGAGTGGGTAGATTGTTGTGAGTGGGTAGATTGTTGTGAGTGGGTAGATGGAGAGGAAGATGATGAGGCTGGTGTGTGAGGATGTGATGGAGAGGGAAGAGAGACTTTGGACAGAAGCTCCATAGCCTGGGCAAAAGTAAGATGGCCCAGTTTGGAGGGATCAAAGGGTCCTTCAGCAGCGGCTGTAGCTGCATCACCAGGAGAAGAGGATGATGTTTGGGGCCTTTCAGATGCTGCTTGTGTTGCAACACCTTCATGAAGACCAGTGGTGGTTCCCTCTGCAGTGCCTTGGTCTAAGGGCACCTCATCATTGGGAGATGGGATATGCATTTCAACATCAGCAGTGGTGAAACCTGCTGATGGAATTTGCATGGAGGGAGCGGCCTCACCAGAGGGATGGTGTGATCCCTGAGGTTCATCAGCTTGGGTTGTTGGTCCCTCAGCAGCTGTTTGGTGTAGAACAGTTGTATCATGGGGAGCAGAAGTTTGAGGCTGAGCTGCTGATTGGTCTATACCAGCAGCGTGGGCACCTCGTGCAGACTCAGGTGTGAGGAGATATGAGTGGGGGACAGTGTGGACACAGTATGGAGTGGAGAGGACTCCTGTCTTTCAATATCCTCAGCCTGTTGGGAGGCTGGGATAGTTGATGTGGGTATCTCCGTTTGTACAACTGGTTCCTGTTGGGAGGAACCAGAGGGTCTAGGCTGACTCTGGGTAGACTCAGATTGGAGTGAAGCAGGCTCCAAATGAGCTGAACCTTCTCCAAAATAGGAGAGGCAGCAGGGGTTGCTTCTTTTTCAACTGAACCCTGTTGAGAGGGAACAGAGGAGGTGGTTGGTTTTGCTGATTTCTTTTTGGAGATGGATTTTCTGTGATAGAGGATGGACGGAGTGGGTGATTGGGGAGAGGAAATGAGAGGTTCAGACTGGACAGGTTTTGAGACTGGGTCAGAAATAGGTGGGTTGGCCTGTTCCATAGTCTCAGATGCCACAGAGGCACCAGCCACAGAGGCTTCAGGCTCAACAAATGAACCAGGGTGAGGAGCCTGCTCCTCCTCAGCCACAGAGGCTAAAGGAACAGACTCAGGCTGAGCTGTTTTGGCCTTCTTTTTCACAGGCCCAACTTCAGTTGCCAGGGTCCTTTTAACAAGCTTGGACCTGGCTTTGGATTTTGTTACGGGAGCAGCAGCTTCTGGATCCACCCTCACAGTAGAGGGTCCTTCCACCAAACCTAACAGCCTCCTCATTGGTGTGGATAGAGGAGGCTCATTTTGCAGGACTGGAGTATAGAAAACTCTATTCCCTATAACTGGGAATGCAACAGTCTTAAGTAGAGGCTGAGAGTTATAGATATGCTCACCAAAAACGTGTCTAAAGATGAGGCTCAGAAACCTGGGATATCGAACAGCAGCTGGTCTTGACTCTTGCTGCACCAGGTTCCTCAAATTTACAAAAATCCATTTGGCCATGTCCATGGTAGTTCCATCCACAAGCTGCAGAATTACAGGGATTTCATCACGACTCAGTTGGTCAAAGGAACCAACTTTGCTGCTGAAACACATCACCACAGAGGCGAATAAGAAGCTGTAGGTAGGAGAGAGGTCCTTCCTGAACAGTGTTGCTCCAACTTTTGGTTCTGCTACACCACAGAAGTGCAGCAGATTCTTCATCTGTTCATCTTCAGGCTGTGGTCGATCATATTGTTCAACCACAGGGAGTCGAAGAACTTCCCTGAGCAGATGAGTGTTGATCTCAATGGTCTGAGTCCCATTGAGTATGGTGCCCTTGATGACTTTGGTTTCTGGGATGTAGGCACAGGTATACCAGAACTCATACACCATCTCCTGGTACAGGACACCAAGAGATGCAGTCATCGCGTGGTTCAACGGATGAACTTTCAGAAACTCCACCATTTGGTCGTAACCTTTTCCCACATAGTTTTTGGGAATGGTTAGGTTAGCAATGTAGTTGGTGGGCTTGATGGTCAGCATTGTGGTGACTGACGAGTGTTTAACAACATCATCACCAACAAATACTGGAAGAAAGGGATTAGGTCGGTAAGCCATTTGGAAATTTTGAGGTTTGAAGAAGCGAAAGACACTTAGTCGATTTTTAGGGTTCTTGAGGATTTCTGGAAATGATGAGGAAGACGAAGATGAAACAGTATTTAGGTATTTATAGGATTTGAATAGTCGTGTGTATGAGAGAGAAAAGATTTGGGCGGTTTGATTTGAAATGTTGGTTAACGGAAAACGGAACGGTTGTCCATGTCAGAACATTTGTCAGACCACTTGACCTTTTTAATCACTAACACACGAAATCCACATTATCCGCAGTAATTAAGTTAAATAAAAACATAATTTAAGTAACTTAATTGTTAAGAAAGGTAATTAAACTTTTGGTCTACGCTGTTGGTCAAACCTATGATGAGCAGGGTCAACACAAGTTATTCAATCTTCAAGCTGTTCTTCCTTCAAACTGTGCCTTCAGCCTGTTCTCTTTTGTGAGAACAGGTTGTGTTCAAGAGTGGAACAAGTTACAAGTCAAAGGCTTGTAAGACAGTGTGAAGGAATGAACAGGTTGAGGATTGGACCATCAGAGCAGGCTGGACTCACAACTTGTTGTTCAGCCTGTTCTATGCTCAAGCTGTTCAAGTTTTTCAGAAAAATGGCTAAGTACAGAACACGCATAGCCTGTTCTGTCTAAGCTGTTCTGAGAGACTTGAGCAGTGTGAGACATATAGCTTCATAGACCTTAGATAACACTTAGTCACTTTTATTTAACATGCCCAGCTTGCTGACAAGGTAATTAAATCTTGTTTCATCCAGAGGTTTGGTGAAAATGTCTGCAAGCTGTTCATTTGTGGAAATAAAACTTACTTCCACATTACCTTTTTGAATGTGATCCCTGATGAAGTGATGTCTGACTTCAATATGCTTTGTTCTTGAATGAAATACTGGATTGTTGGAGATGGCTATGGCACTTGTGTTATCACACAGAATAGGAGTTTTCCTATACACAAGGCCATAGTCTTCAAGCTGATGCTGCATCCACAGAATCTGCCCACAGCAGCTTCCAGCAGCAATGTACTCAGCTTCAGCAGTAGAAGTGGACACTGAGTTCTGCTTCTTGCTACTCCAACTGATCAACTTTCCACCAAGGAGTTGACATCCACCTGTTGTGCTTTTCCTATCTAACCTGCAGCCTGCAAAATCAGAATCTGAATAGCCTGTTAGTTCAAGGCTTGAGTCTTTGGGATACCAAAGACCTAAACCTGGTGTACCCTTCAGGTATCTGAAGATTCTTTTAACAGCAGCTAGATGAGATTCCTTTGGATCAGCTTGGAACCTAGCACACAGACATGTGGCAAACATAATATCAGGTCTACTAGCAGTTAAGTATAGCAAGCTCCCAATCATGCCTCTGTAAGCTGTTACTGAAACAGCTTTGCCACTGGCATCAGCATCCAATTTTACATTGGTTGCCATTGGGGTTTTAATAGGAGAACTTTGATCAAATTTGAACTTTTTCAATAGATCTAAAGTGTACTTTCTTTGATTTATAAAAATTCCAGTTGAGGTTTGTTTAACCTGTAATCCTAAAAAGAAAGTTAGTTCTCCCATCATACTCATTTCATACTTAGATTTCATGAGTAATGAGAAATTCTTGCATAGCTGGTCATTAGTAGAACCAAATATTATGTCATCCACATAAATTTGAACAAGCATAATATCAGACTTCACCTTCTTTATGAACAATGTGGTATCCACTTTACCCCTGGAGTACCCATTGCTCATAAGGAATTCAGTAAGAGTGTCATACCAGGCTCTAGGGGCTTGTTTGAGACCATAGAGAGCTTTGTCCAACTTATAGACAAATCCTGGGTGTTGTTCATTTTCAAAACCTGGAGGCTGCTTGACATAAACTTCTTCTTGCAGCTTCCCATTTAAAAATGCACTCTTCACATCCATTTGAAATACCTTAATGCTCTTATGAGCAGCGTAGGCCAGATACAAACGAATTGCTTCTAGCCTGGCCACAGGAGCAAATGTTTCATCATAGTCAATTCCTTCCTCTTGTCTGTAGCCCTGAGCAACCAGTCTTGCCTTATTTCTAATGACATGACCTTGCTCATCCATCTTGTTCCTGAAAACCCATTTTGTGCCAATTATAGTTTTACCTTTAGGAGTAGGGACCAGCTTCCATACCTTGTTTCTCTCAAACTGATTGAGCTCTTCCTGCATGGCAGTGATCCAATTGGCATCTTTTAATGCTTCATCCACCTTCTTTGGCTCCATCAATGAAACAAAGCTAGAGAACATACAAAAGTTCCCTAAGCTGTCCCACCGAGTTTGTATCCCTTTGTTGATGTCACCAATTATTTGATCATTGGGGTGACATCTGATCCACTTAGGATCATTTTTCAAAGATGATTCTCCTGAGTTGTTAACATCTTCAGTAGGTCCTGTTGAACAGTTCTCAAGATTTTCAGACACACTGTTGTGTTGAGCCTGTTCACTTGTTGAACATGTCTGATCACTGTTGAACATATCAGCAGAAGAACTGGGAAAATCAGCATTGATAGGTTCTGGACATGCAGTTGTAATTAAGTCAGTACATTTATTCACACAGGGTGTATTGACATAATCATCATCATGTCCATCATGATTAACAGGTTCCACACTGGGTGTAGTGGAAGCTTTTGAGTCCTCTTCATTGTTTGAATGCATCAGATCATCAAAGTTAAGTTCTCCTGAAACTTATTCAGGAACAGCTCTGGTGAAAGCATTCTTGGACTCTTCAAAGGTGACATTGATAGATTCATCTATCACCTTTCTTTTGTTGTTGTATACTCTGTAGGCTTTAGAGATAGCAGAGTAGCCAACAAACACACCTTCATCAGCTTTAGGTTCAAACTTTGACAGCTGGTCCCTTTGATTCAGAATGAAACAGGGACATCTAAACACATGGAAATAACTGACATTTGGCTTCCTCCCTTTAAGCAGCTCATAGGGAGTCTTGTTGAATCTTTTCACCACTAAGGATCTGTTTTGGGTGAAGCAGGCAGTGTTAACAGCTTCAGCCCAAAATGATGAAGGTAAACCTGATGCACACAGCATGGTTCTGGCAGCTTCAATGAGAGTTCGGTTTCTCCTTTCAGCAACTCCATTTTGTTGAGGAGTTCTTACAGCTGAAAAGTTTTGAGTGATTTCTTTCTCTTCACAGAAGTCTTCAAGAGTAGTGTTTCTGAACTCAGTACCATGATCACTTCTAAGCTGTTTTACTTGGGCAGAGTTCAGCATTTCCATCTTTTTGACAAATCCAATAATCTCTCTAGCAGCCTCTCCTTTGCTCTTTAGAAAGATCACCCATGTGTACCTGGAGAACTTATAACACCTTGCCTTTTATTTGCATTTTTATTTTTAAGTATTTTGAGCAATTTGCGTAAAATGATGTAATTTCGAGATTTGGTATAAAAGGGGGCTGAGAGCTCATTTTCTCATTTTTGCAAGCCAAATTCCTTTCCAGAGCTTCTCTCTCTAGAACCCGAAACTTTTCTCTAGCTTTTCTCCCAAATCGACCGGCCAAATCTCGAGTTCTATACGTCATCGGAAAGGTCTCGAAGTGTACTACTCGAATCTACCATTGCATGTGAGATTTCATACGGTTTTGAGGTAAGAATCGTCCTTTTCGTTTTCTGCACTTTCGGTTTTGAAGCTACAATTTCGAGTTTATCATTTTAGGCGATTTAAAAGCTGATTTCGTATGAGTTTTAGCTAAAATATGGTAGATTATGTATAATATAACTAAACCGAGGCTTATTACTTAGCTTATTTGTGGATTTGAGGCTTGAAAATGCATGTTTAAAGCTGTAGTTTATGAACAAACTCGAGTATGTATAGAACAGACTCGAAATGCCAAGAACAAACTCGAATAGAGCTAGATTCGAGAATGAGGTTCGAATCTAACCCCTGGTTCGAATCTATCTTCGAATTTGACCCCTGGTTCGAATCTAGCTTCGAGTCTGATGCTCAGATTCGAATCTAACCCCTAAATTTCGAATCTAATTGATAAAATTTACGAACAACGCATAAATTAGCAAAATAAATAGCAAAATATTTAGCTAGAAGTTATGGCTTATATATATATAGGAATATTGAGCTAGCATTATTAATTTAGCACATGTTCTGTAATATTTAAACTTCAGATATTATACATAAGCCGTTTAGCCCAGTTGCGAGTCAAAGCCAGTGCCAGAATATATTAAAGCCTAGATAAGCAAGTGCAAGCATTATAAAGCAATTTAAAGCGTAAATAAGCCCGAGCAAGTATTCAGAGCATTTCAAAGCATTTTCAGTACTGTGAGTAACATTTATTCTTGTTTACATGTTTTATATGAAATTGAGACATAAATTGTTTCTATATGATTTATTTGGAATTCAATAGACTCTTGTGAGTGAAGGCGAACACTGTGGTACAGGTGATGCCCAGCTTAGCCGGATCTTACATTTGATCTATTAATATGCATATTTATCTGCTATCTGTTTATTGTTCTGCATACTATACAGCAAACTTTGTGTTAGCGTTTCTTTGTGCATCTCATAAGCATTATATTTAGCGAGCAAGCAATTCTGATGTTCACCACTATCCCTTGAGCATTATGCGGGTAGCTAGCCCCACATCACCGATTGATCATCTGTCAGCGGTAAACCCCTAGTGGTGGCATCTCCGTTCTGCGTGAAAAGTCGTCAACAATAACCAACACATACCACTTTCCATTAATGCTTTGAGTTTGCATAGGACCGCATAAATCCATATACAGCAGCTCCAAAACTCTCTTTGTCGATGGTTCGGGCTTTGGTTTGTGAGAGGATCTCTTCATCTTTCCTTTGTCACATGCTCCACACTGGTGATCTTTTTCTTAACGGAGTTCTGGAAGTCCCTTAACCAGATGTTTTGACGCCAACTTGTTCATATTTTCAAATTTCAAGTGAGATAGTCTTCAATGCCATGACCATGAGTCCTATGAAGAGACTTTAGTTAGCAGGCAGATACTATCGTTTACCATTAGCTTGGCTATATCGATGGTGTAGAGGTTTGAGTTTTGAGAACCAGTTAGGATTTCATTTCCGTCTCCGCTCTTGGCACTGCAAGTTTTAACCCTAAACGTTACTTCTAGTCCTTTGTCACAGAGTTGTCCTATGCTAAACAGGTTATAAGATAACACTTCGACATAGTTAACATCCTTGATGACCGGATTGTTTAGAGCCAAGTCACCGTATCCCTTTATCTGAGCGTGATTGTCATTTCCGAACCTAACCGTTCCACAATATTGTTCTACTATGTTGGACGTCAACTGTAAGGTCACCTGTGTCACGGATCTAATATTGACGCGACACCGTCCAACGAGTGCGGAATCCTCGTTAGTGGCTTAACGGATCAATCACGCACGGAAACCGGAGATAAACACGATGATAGCCTCCAACGAACGACCCGACACGATGTATTTCTCCAAAACTGACTCTCTGAAACGTTCTAGCTCACACGTGCACTTGCAAAAGCTCTGAAACTCGTATTTCGCAAAAGTCAGTTAATGAAACGAATTAACATGTAATTATACTAATTAAGTTCGAACTTAACTAATAAGTTCGTTTAGGCCCTAGCCCACGAACTTGTCCAATACCCTACGAACTTAGCTTCACTAAGTTCGTCTGGGTATGGATAAGTTCGAACCATAGCCTTTGAACTTGTTCCTAGAACTTATACTTAGAACTTATTCCTAGAACTTATTCTTAGAACTTATTCCTAGAACTTATCTTAGAACTTAACATGGAAATGTAGACATTATACATAAATGTGAATTTACACACATAACTTGTGTTAATAAAGCTTCATCTATTACAAATGACTATCATGATTACATATCTAGACTGCTATCGTCACACAGGGTGTACCAACAGACTCCCCCTTGACGATAGCTTCTAGTAAGATATTCATTAATCTATAGAACTAGGCTTATTCAAAATACTACCTGCATGAAGTCCCTGTTCAACACAAACCTTTACAACTTTCTGATACTTTGTGCCTTCGTCTTTCAAATGCTCATGAAAGAAGATTTCTTGAACATGAAGCTTTAGCAGATCATCCTTAGACAAGTTGACTAGGTGCATGGGATCATACACTTTCAAGATCACCTTTTCTTCCTCATCTTCCATAACAGCCTTACACGTCTCACTGACCACATACCACTAGTTGAGTTTCCCTAAGACGTCTTGTGGCATTGGTTTTAGAGGCACTTTCTGTTGGCATCTAACTGGCTTGTAATACATTTTCATCCAAGGCCTGCCAGTTAGAGGGTCTATCCTTGTATGGTCCATTACTCTCTTGCCTATTCTTGGATTGAGTCTTTCAAACTTTCTAGACCTTCCTTCCCTTCGAATGATCTTAGCAATGATTTCAGCGTAGGGATCGTCTCTGATGTTGATAAGCTCCTTCCAGGCTAACGCCTTTATCTCACACTTGGGCAAGGAGTTAAAGTCCTTCAGCCTTCTCCTCAGATATTGAAGTCCATCCTTTCTCTTAATAATGAAAAGCTGCAGTTCTCGAACATAGAACCAGCTGAGTATGCTTCCAAACAGTTTTCCAGGACTAGGCATTTTCATTTTCTCTTTCAATGACAAAGCCTTCTTCTTCTCTTCTGTTCTGAACCACAATTTTCTCTTTTCTTTATTAGTGAGTTCCCTATCAGGCACTTCAGATTCTGATTCAGCATCCAAGGCAGCTTTAAGCACCTCGATGTCAATCACATTCTGCTCTTCAGTCGTATACGCCTCTGTGATAGGTTGCTTCTGGATAACAATGTCATCAGCTTCGTCTTCTTCGTCTACCAACACTTCGTCATCTTATTTCCAATCTGTAACATCTTCTGGAACAAACTCTCCTTCCTCAAGATCTTCTAAGTCATCTTCGAAATCAAAGTTCACATCTTCATCGTCTAATCCGGCTAAGGCTCCAATCATTTCTTGTTCAATGAACTCTGACGCTTCGGGAGCCTTACCTTTTTCTTGACTGTCTCCTGAGCCCGATGATCCAGGCTCCCCCTGAATTTCAACTTGCTGAGCAGTCTCATGTGGAAGATCTGCTAGCTCAGTGTCTTTCTTTTGAGTATCGGGGTCATCTCCTTCATCATCTCCATCTCTACGCCCCCCTCAATTCATCACCCCGGCAACTACTCTCCCCCTGAGCCGCAAGATCTTTCAATATTTGCTGCACTAGGGTCTGAAGAGTTAATATCTGAGATTGCTGGGCGCTCATAGTTTCTTGTTAGGTAGACACCGTTTGTTGTAGTTGTACATTTTGTTGCTCCAAGGGAGAGTTGTGTTGTTGTAGCTCATTCACAGCTTGCGAAAGCTGGAAAAATTGGACTGTTTGGAGATCTACCTTGGCTTTCAATTCTGAGAAGCTTTGGGTATCAGTAGATGGAGTAGTGGTTGATGTGAATGAAGCGGTGGTTGCGACGGATGGAACAGCAGTAGAGGTGGATGGAGCTTCTCTTGCTAGCCGTTGGCGCTTGGCCCTTTAATGCGTTGTGATCATTGTCTCCTCTGTCAAAACAAAATCTTCATCACCTTCATCTTCGTCTCTGAGAGTTGGTCGTGTCAATTTTCGTCTGCTCACAACCAGACTAGATCCATGTCTTGCAAAAGAAGTTAATGGATTGGCGGCTTCCCTTAACTCTTCTTCTGAACTTGAATCTGGATCGGATTCGGAAGCTGTCTCTACATGACCTTCTGCTGCCTCAGCTGCTGTTGCTGGAGGCTGATTGTCATCTATCTCCCTGAATATATCGTCCATGTCGGAAGGCGGCTCCAAAATATTATGTACAAGCTCCTCAGATATATTTTCTTGAGCTGCTGCGCCTTGGTCAAAAATTTCTTCTAACGTCTGCATCCTCGGGTCAACCTGGGGTCCCGATGTGGAATCCCCAGCTGCCGCTGTAGCTGTACTTGTAGATGGTACTTCTTGAGCAACCGGTGCTTATTGTGTCGGTGCTTGTTGTTGAGGTGCTTCATTTATCCATTCATCTCCCTCTGGAGCTACAAAATCAGGATCGATGACTGCTCCAAATAACGGAGCCACTTGGGGCCTTACTTGTTCTACCCTCTGTGAATTATGAGATTGACAATCCGCAAAAATTCTCTTATCGCTAGCAGCTACTGCAACTTGCTCTGTTAGTGCAGGTAACTATGGCAAGAAATGTCTGATGATCATCATTATAAACCTTGGATACATCAAAAATCTTTCGCGGGCTGGAGCAGTGATTTGATGCACAAACTCCCAAAAGAAAAATTCAGAAAAGTTGTACGACTTTTTGTAAACTAATGAGATCATGCCAGATTGCAGCTTGGAATCCATTGTATCAAAACTGACCTTCTTGGTGCAAAACAGACATCACATGCACCAGATATCTCCATTGGCCAATAAGCCCACTCTTGACATATGATGCTTTCTTAATATATTGAGTGTATCCCATTCGCAGGAATGCCGATTGCCTGATGGAGGCTGGAAAGTTAATGGGGTCATCTTCTTGGTTTATCGTCCCCAGCTGCAAAATTGAGCGTAAATGATCGGCTGAAAACGTGATCGGTCGACCACCGATTGTGGCCCTCAAAAGCGTTGGCACTGCAGTGCAGTCCACTTGCAAAGATTGCCAAAACTGGCGGACATACGGAAATATAATCTGAGGGTTATGCGTGAGAGCATACGCAACCCTTGATTGCGACAGGAAATCCAACATATGTCTATATGGCTGAGACTCTGCTAGCTGAAGATCAACCGCCATGATCATATTGTGCTTGTTGAAGAAAGAAAAATCTGCCATTTCTGCACAAAAATCAAACGTTTAAAATGTTAGAAATTAATTTTGGAAAAAATTTAAATTATTCGAACTTGTTTAAGTTCGAACTTGATCAAGTTCGAATTTAAACACCTTCGAACTTACTTAAATTCGAGAATATAAGTCCTTCGAACTTACTTATGTTCGAATAGTCTATTGACCTTCGACCTTATTTAAGTTCGAGAATCCTTTTTGAACATGTCTTTCTTCGAACTTATAGATATTTTAGACAAGTTCAAAATCCTGACAAGTTCGAACCTTGAAGAACAAGTTAGAAGCCTGTTGAACAAGTTCGAAGTCGGCAATTTCAGACTTCAAAATCATGATTTAAACCTTTCTAGACTCAGTTAACTGTTGAATCTAGTCCTAACATGTTCTAATCAAGTTCATTAAGAATTAATTTAAAGTTTTATAGCCTAAAACTTGTGATTTAAACCACCTAGTTTTTAGTTATACAAAAACTCAAAATTACTCGATTTTACCACTAACGGGTCATAAAAATACACTTACTTAGTGAATGTTGATTAGAAACACCTAAGTGTATGGGTATGTTCTAGGTACAGTGGGTAAAATTCGAGGAACAGGCTTCAAATTCAAAAAACGATATGTTCGAGAGCAAGTTCGAGATTGCCTGATTAAGTTCGAGAGGGTAAGTTCGAGAGTAGGTGCATTAAATGAACACTATTGACCTATTAATATCCAAACTACTTCGAACTTATATTAAGTTCGAACTTCTATTAAGTTCGAATGTGACTTCGAACTTAACTGTTGTTCGAACTTAATTTGAAAATTTTGAAAATTCTTGAATAAAATCCAACCTTTTCAACTTTTTCACTTGACGAAATTTTTTCAACTTAGCGAGACATTCACACTAAGCAACAGATTATTACGCAATTTTGTTTCTCCAACTAAAAATGCATCCTAGCAACTTTGACCTCATTCCTATTTATTAAAAGTAAGATAATCTAAACTAAAATGAAATAAAATTAAATTAAAATAAAGTAAAATTAAATCTAACTAAAAAAATAATTTAAAGAAAAAATACACTAATAGAATATTTTTGCGAGATAATCAAAGAAGGTTCAATCAGATAGCGGTGTTAAACACACTTTCAGTATTTCAGTCTCACACTTAGGAATTTTTTATTCCTTTGATTGTTTGTCGTGACATACACTCCAAGTCGATTGTCAGTATGTTTTTCCATTTAAACATTCAACACTTGGGAATTTTCTTAGGCCTTTTTATTTATCAAGAAACTACCTTACGTATCCCATACTTAGATATACTTCTATGATCTAGGCAGACACACAATGACTATGACTTTTCGGTATTTGCAAATTATCTTTTGTTGGTACACCCTGTGTGACGATAGCAGTCTAAGTATGTAATAGATAGTCATTTGTAATAGATCAGGCTTTGTTAATACAAGTCATAAATGTTTGATCACGATTGTGTATGATGTTTACATTTGCATGGTAAGTTCTAAGATAAGTTCTAGAATAAGTTCAAAGGTTAGGGTTCGAACTTATCCATACCCAGACGAACTTAGTGAAGCTAAGTTCGTAGGATATTTGACAAGTTCGTGGGCTTGGGCCTAAACGAACTTATTCTGTTAAGTTCGAACTTAATCTCTATAATTATGTGTTAATTCATTTTATTTGAGGACTTTTGAAGAAATTCGTTTCAGAGCTTGTATTCGTGCACGTACGAGCTAGAGTTGATTATAAAGAGTCTTTCGGAGAAATACACTGTGTCGGGATGTGTTAGTCTCCGGTTTCCGTGTGTGATTGATCCGTTAAGCCATTAACGAGGATTCCACACTCGTTGGACGGTGTCGCGTCAAGATTAGATCCGTGACTGAGGTGACCTTACAAGTGGTATCAGAGTCATTCGAGTGTTCTTCGCGTTTCGATGAACATTCTTGGTTTCTTGACGTTTTTACTGGATAAATCACGTATTTTCGAAGGTTTCAGAGTTCTACAAGCATAGTTATGGGAAAATATTCATATTAGTTCATCTTTTCAGTCGAAGTAAGTGTTTTTAATCTTAAAAACATTGATCTAATCTAAAATTTTGAAAAAGTCGAATTTTTGGCCGTTTCACGAACTTGCGGCGCTCGAACTTAGGGGTATTTTTAGGGTTCCACGAACTTGTCAGACACGCTCCTCTAAGAACTTATCAGGGATAAGTTCTAAGCTAAGTTCGTAAGAACTTATCAGGGATAAGTTCTAAGCTAAGTTCGTATGAACTTATCAGGGATAAGTTCTTAGCTAAGTTCGTATGAACTTATCAGGGCTAAGTCTGTACTAACTTGTTTTAAATTTATTTTAAAAATTAATTAATTTAAGTTCTTGAACAAAAGTTTTACGAGAATGTCAAGTTTACATAAGTTCGTGGAAATGGATCACGAAGTGGGCAAATCAAATTCACCACCTAAGCTTATGAAGATTGAATGTTATTATTGGTGGAAAGATAGGTTTGCAGACTTTGCTCGTTTTAACGATATGTGTATGTGGATATGCATAGATGAAGGGTATGTTCCCGCTACACAAGAGCTCGAGGGCAGGATGAAGGTTCTTTCCTATCAACAAATGAAGGATGAGGACAAGAAAATTTATGAAGCCGAAAATCGAGCTCTGTCATCAATTAAAATGGCGTTACCTTTGGATATTTTACATACATTTAAACATCACAGAACTTCTAAAGAGCTCTGGGAAGCTCTAGAGAAGAGGTATGAGGTAAATTCACGGGTGAGGAAGGGGAGAACTGAGTTGCTAAAACAACAGTTTGCAATCTTCAAGGCACTAAAGAATGAGATGCTAGATGAGACGATTACGAGATTCTATCATCTACAGACTGAACTTGATAATCACAATGTTGAATATCAAGAAACTGAAAAGATTGAGAAGCTTCTTGATTCTTTACATGCTAAGTGGGAGATGTACACGACGCTAATAAAGCATAACGAAGACAAATTCGAGACGCTCACTCTGGAAGAGGTCAGTGGAATGCTAAGGGCCTACAACTTTAAGTTGTAGAAGAAGGAACGTGAATTTGATCAAGTACAGGATCCGGAAATGTACAGGATCCGGAAATGTACTTTGGGAAATCAAAGCCGTCAACTTCTAGTGAACTGAAGTCGAGGGCGACAACATTTTTCTCGGGAGAAGAGCCTATACCAGTCGAGACATAGGTGATATGTGCATCTTTATACATATTTTCTCATATCATTTTCCTTGCATATTGCGTGGTTTTCAGACCGAAATGCGTGAAAAGATACTGATTTTATTAATATTTGTGTTTCGCAGGTCAAAAGCCGTTAAATCGACATTGGAACGGAAATCGAGGCCAAAAGAACGAGGATTTGAAGTCCACTTAGCTTCCCTGATCAAATTCGAAAATTTGCTGAAAATTGTCCTACGCAGCCGCGTAAACAGATTTTTACTAGACCATGTAGCCAGGTGGTGTAAGACCAGTCAACACAGCTACGTGGCTGCGTGACTTAACCCTACGCGGCCGCGTAAGAAGCCCATCCCACGAATTTCATTTTTTAAACCCTAGAAGCGCAGCAGCCGAGAGAGAGCGATATGGAGACGATAGTGGCGATTTCCAGAGCCATTTTACTTACTTTTTTCTTAGCTTTTCACGTATTTAATCATAGATTAGTTTGAGGTTTCATTCTTCTTGAAGATTGCAAGCATTTGGTTCGATTTTAGAGTTGATTTCGCACGAGTAGCTACGGTTTTGGTACATTCGTTCATTAATATTTCAATTTTGTAATGGGTATTATTTATTTAGGTTTACTTTCAGTTTTGGATATGAAGAGTGAGTAGTTAACTTGTTCACCCGTTTGGGATAACAATTGCTATGTATTAGTTGGTATAATATTGGATTGATTGATGGGTTTTGGTTTATATTTGTCGGATTCTTGATTATTTCATGTTTTCTTGTTAAAAATCAGATTTTTTATTAATCTTTTAGCATTGTTTTGCGAAAATAAAGTGTTAATTAAGTCTGCGTTTTTAAAAGGAACGATGCTTTGAATGAAAAATTAATAGTCATTTATCTCTTCTAGGCATTGTATTGCGATAATGATTTGATAGGAGATTGTTAATCTAGAATTTTATGCGTTTGTTAATTCTTATGCATTGTGTTGCGATTATAAGATTTATTGGTTAGTATTGGAGTTTTGATAAGTTGCTTTGTTTTCATCACGTGGTTATAAAGAGTAAATATTTTAACTTAAAGTAATTAAATAATCGGTAAATTAAACCAAAATTCAGGCTTAATTGAATTTATAATTGGTTATGAACTGATTTGTTTTTAGTCAGTCAATTCAATCCATCGCCAATTAATTATAGTTTTCTAAATTCCAAGTGGGTGACGCTTTCGTAATATAAGAGTTTCGTGAAGTTTATTTTATTATAGATCTTTACTTAAGTTAGTTCTGATTTAATTCTGCTCCCGTTAGTTTGTTTCGTTTTATTTAGTTCACATTAGTTGTTTACGATAATTATTTAGTTTAATTCGTGTTTGCTAGAATTAGTTTTTATTTAATTTGAAAAAGCCAAAAAAATTAGTTTACTTTATTCTTGTGTTACTTAGTTTGAATTAGTTATTAAGTTAATTGTTTTTATTGTCTTAGTTGTTAATTTCATCAACAAGGTCTAAAATAGCTAAATATTGGTTTAGGTTGTAATATTGGAGTCTCCGTTCTTTATTCCGTTCCCTGAGTTCGATAAATCCTTGGTGATTCTTAAATCTATATTGCACACGATTCTACCAGTTGTGTAATTTATACTTTGGGTTCATTTAGACATTAAAACCTGAGGTGTGTTTTGCAGGCGTCAAATTTTTGGCGCCGTTGCCGGGGAGCAGTGTGAGCTTTAAGAAACAACCAACACCGGTAGTTTAGTTGATCCTTTTTAGGGGCAATCCCCTTGAAAAGTTAAATTTTCTGTCTGTTTTCGTTTTTCTTTAAAGGGTGTTTGATGTATGAGTCGTCGTAATCCTAAATCGTCAGCCCATACTCTGAACCTGAGTGAGCATTCCGTAGCCGTCTTCGTGAACAATCGCACCCTTTAGTTGAGGGACTCTCTAGTTTATTTGATTCTACTGACCATACTGTTCCTCATCCGGTGGAGGAAGGTCACGTAGGCATTTGTGTTCAGTTACCTCCGATTTCTAGTCCTTCATCTTCTGATTCTTCGTCTTCTTCTGAGTCTTCATCTTTCACAATGGGAGACTGGAGGACAATGCTTGTGCTTAACCAACCTGTCACCGATGACTCGGAAGGTGCAATAGTTATTCCTGGATTTGATGCGGTTAATTTTGAGCTAAAGTCGAGCCTGATCGCTTTAGTTCAAAATAAGACACAATTCTGCGGTCTATCTTCTGAGGATCCGTATTCCCACATGAAGAAATTCCGAAAAGCATGCGGTGGGTATAAAGCGAATCAAGTTCCGAGGGAAGTAATTCGACTGATGCTCTTTCCTTACTCTCTTTCAGGACGTGCCATGATGTGGTATGAGTCCCTTCCGTCGAACTCGATTCGTACTTGGGATGATATGGAGTCCAAGTTTCTCCTCAAATTCTGCCCTCCTTCTCGGACTACTAAGCTTATGAGTGACATTCTCTCATTTAAGCAGAAACCTGACGAGTCTCTGTATGATGCATGGGAGATATATAAAGAGTCCATCATGAAATGCCCAAATCATAACATGACACTTAATCACCGTGTCAAGGTTTTCTGTGAGAATGTTCACCCCATATATCACTCACTGATCGACTCAGCTTGTAACGGGTCAGTGTATAAGAGGACACCAGAAGAGGCTTTTGACATAATTGATGACCTGGTTTTAAGCCAAACTTAGACACCTAGTGTGGGGGGCTTCTGATTCAAAGCAAGCTGCTGCTATAGCTGCCCTCACAGCTAAGATTGATCTCCTCACGCAGACTAGTCAGCCACAGTCATCCCTAGTTGCTGTACACGTAGTATAACACGGATGTGAGCACTGTGGTGGATCACATTCCGGCTATGAGTGCCAAGCTAGCTTTTCTTATGCAAATCAGGATGAGGTATATTACTTGTCGGGAGATTATGGTGGAGGCATGGCTAGATATGCCCAACCTACTCCGAATTTTTCTCGAGCTCAGAACCAACCACCTCCTGGATTCGCTCATCCTCGTCCTCAGGTGATGCAGAGACCCCAATTTAACCCTCAGCAAGGGTATAACCATGGGTATCATCAGGGACAATCTTCTTCTTTCTCACAATTTAATTCTAATCCCAATCAGTTCCATAATGCCCACTTCCCTAATCCAAATCATTAGTCTCAGCCCGTGCAACCTGCAAAGTCAAACCTCGAGGAGATGGTGTTGAAGTTTATTGCTAATTAAGAGGCTTTGTCTAGAAATCAGCAGGCTGCTATTCAGGCCGTTGAAACACAAGTGGGACAGCTAGCACAGTGAGGAATGTTAGGAATGCTGGTGAACTTCCTAGCAATACTAAGCCCAATCCAAAAGGTAATCTGAAGAGAAGGGTCCTGCTCAAGTCAATGCCATTACTGTGCATGATGATGAGCACCCCAAGGATGTTCCTTCCTCTACTTCTTCCTCTTCTCCCCCATTGAAGAAGGAAAATGGAGGCTTTAATGGACGAGATGCATCTGAACGCTTTAGGAAGTACCGTATATGTCCCCCCTCTTTTATACATCCAAGGTAAGGCCGACCCTGGTAGCTTCACTATCCCATGTTCTGTAAAGGGGGCTGTATTCAACAATGCTTTAGCCGATCTAGGCTATAGCATTAATGTTATAGCCCATGATATATTCCAACAGCTGGATTTGGGACATCTTAAGCCTTCTTTGGTAATAGTGCAGCTAGCCGATAGTTCCTTGAGACAACCTGTAGGGATTTGTGAGGGAGTTAGATTAAAGGTTGATAGATTTGAGTTTGTTGTTGATTTAGTGGTGCTAGAGATGGATAGCTCGAGTGGCAATCCCCTCATTTTGGTTAGACCCTTTCTCACATCTACTAGAGCATTGATAGATGTCCTGTCTATGGAGTTGACCATTAGAGTGAGAGATGAGGAGATTACATTCCATATGGCGGAAGCTAATCCATTATATCCAGTTCTTCCTGAGTCACTTTTCTACATATCTACTTATGTGCCATGTGTTGAATTAGATCATATGCAGGTTGTTCATGCCACAGATGAGTTTGATGCTGATAGAGACTTGCGAGAGATTGCTTGCTTGCTTGGAGTAGATTGGTAGATGCACATTGATGAGAATGATATTCCAACCGATGAGGATAATTTTGCTTTATTTGAAGCACCGTCACCATCTACTCCTTTTCATACTGATCATGATAAGCTTGATATTCTTAAATCTGATTCTGTTATTGTTTCTGTTGGACAGGTGCCTTCAAGCTCGTTCAAGAACAAAAGGAAGTCAAAGAAGCCAAGATAGCGGAAGAAGAAAGTAGAGGAGATCACAGAAAAACCAACTTGTCAATTTCTGAAGTTTAATTTTGATCATGAGGATCCGGTTGGTGAGTACATTGCTTTAGTGGGTATGAAAGGTTTACGAGCTCATTTCCCAGGTATGTTTTATCAGTCTAAGGGCCATGTGGACGAGTCAAGCTAGAGACTCGTCAAAACAAGCGCTTTCGGGAGGCAACCCGTAGATACTTTCAGTTGTATGTTAAGTTTTTGTTTTATGTTTAGTTTGTTTTGCTTGATGTGTTGAGTTGTTAATTTAAATTTTGAATTTTATATGCTTAAATAAGTAACCCGTGCATTGAGTATGTGTCTTAGGATTGCATGATTATTGCTAGTGGTCTTGTTTTGAAAGCATGTTTGCTTGTTCTAATTTCTAGTTCATGGTTTTGACTTTTTGAGTCAAATTGAGTTTAGTATACTTTCCAATTGCTTGCTTTAGTGTGCTAGTTTGCCTTCACGTTTCGCTTGAATAATTCGCCTTTTTATCGTTCTTGAGTCACATGACTCTAGTTTCGATATTTAAGGTTTTTCATTGCCTAGCTTACTAATTTTGTGGCTCCAGCTTGACTTTCTGAAAGTCAAACTGTTGAGACCTTGATTTTCAGGTTTTTGCATTTTAGCTTTGTAGATCATTTGCTTAAATAAGAGTTCTTGCATCGCTTTACATGACATTCTAATGTTAGGTGCGATGTTTAGAAGCCTCATTCATAACTCAAGTCACTCTTGTATATCTGTGTGATTTCCTAGTGTTATCATTTGCATGTTTTAGTGTGCTTTTATGTGTGATTTTTGCTAATTTGTCTTGAGTGATCTTAGAGTGCTTTCTATAGTTTGTTTCTTGTTTTGGTTTCTTTTTCATTGTGTGTTTCATGACTGAGTCCATAGGTTTCGAGTCAACTGTGGTGGAGGACATTGTCTTTTATTCTGAGTTTTGACTTTTTATAAGTCAATAACTTGGAATCAGTTTATACTTTAATACTTTTGTTAAGTGTCGTTTGTGTGCCATTTTTAGCATCTCATTTATGTGTTTTCTATAATTCTGTATGCCATGCTTTATCGGAACGTGAGCCTATTTTATTGCTTTTATTGCATGATCTTAGTTTCTCTAGTTTGACTCTTAAAGTCAATCAAGTCATCATTTAGTTCTTTTATTTAGTTAGTTTTATATTTCATTGATTCGGGCAAAATCATATGTTTTTGAGTGAAATCAGTGTGGTGTGAGGTGTTTGCTGATTGAAGATGATTGTGAGATCCATAGTTGTGTTCGTGGGTTTGTCTAATGTTACCTGTTGGATAGGAATTTGATTTGCTACTGCTGGCCATTTTTTGCCTGTCTGTGCACCTACACCACTGCGTGGATAAACCTACACCACCACGTGGATAAAAGCTACACCACCGCGTGGATAAACCTACACCACCGCGTATATAAAATCTACACCACAGCGTGAATGAAACCTACACCACCGTGTAGATAAAAGCTACACCACCGCATGGATAAAAGCTACACCACCGCGTGAACTTCAGCCCTACACCACCACGAAGTTTTAAATCCTCAAGTCCGTGTAAGAGTTTTTAGAAAACCAATCAGGCGCCCACCGTCGATTTCACCACAGCTCACCCAACACGGGGTCCCGATCTCGAGCTTGATACAGCCGCTGCACCCTCTGCGAGACATCCATGGCTTATTTTTGACACGCTATCTGGGGAGTTCGTCTTGTTCTAATTTACTGTTACCTGTTAGATTTGCATTGATTATGATAGTGAGGACACTGTCAGATTTAAGTGTTGGGTGGGGATATAAAAATGTCGATTTTGAGCTTTGCATGTTCTTAGGAAAAATTCATGGCATTTTTGTCCAAATTTAGGCCAAATTTCAAAAACTTTTCTCTCTATTTTTGCGCCTTATACTCTTTTGTAGTATTGTTCTATTTACTATGCATGCGAATCTAGATAAGTGGCATTGAGACTTTTTATGGCAACGAGATGTTCGATTTGCGTGTCACTCTTTCATGGCCAAAATTGCATGTTTTGAGCATAATCTATCCATTTACATTCATTTCGTGAGGAGTTGAGCCTGCAGTTCATTCAATTTTAATGCTCATTATTTGTTTCTGTGTGGTATTGCCGGTGTCATTTATTCTAAGGTAGAACTTGTTTTTGAATGCGCATCAAAATCACAGTTTTGAGAATTTAGCACACATATAAAGGCAAAGTTAGGATAACCCGTTTCCCTCATGATACTCCCTTGCCCACATTATCTCCCTAGATTTCCCACATTTGAGCCTTAGCCTTTCGTTTCGGTGACAACACACATCATTAGCCAGATTTTCCCTTGTGTCTATCGATTGACCCGAATGTGGACCGAGACTTAGTAGCAGGATTTATGGACTTGTAGCAGCCATAGTTTTCCCTGTTAGGCCAAATTTAGAGCTTTATTGATTATTCTTTGTATATAGAAAACATTCGAGCCTTGTGGAATCCATTTGCTTTCGTGTTCTTTCCGGCCTTTCTAGTATTGTGCCCGGGCGTTGCCAATAAGTCGAGATAGTTCTTTTTTAGCAGACTGTCACAAAAGCTTGATGTTTGAAGGAATCAAAGAGAGTTCAGTGTTGTTGAAAAAAAAAGATAAAAAAAATAAAAAGAGTGAAAAAAGGGGTGATATACGAGGATGAAAGAGAAAAAGAGCGAAAAAGAAATAATCTAGAAGTTTTCTTCCCTTTGCATCGCCCTTGAGAGCTATAGTATAAGCCAATATGCTGAGTCTTCAGGGATAATTATTTTCAGTGTTTGTTATCATGGTTGTCGCTTTAGTTTTAATGATTGCTGCTACTTCTTTGGTCTCATTCTTTTACACCTCACTGAGACCAAACATACCCATCACCCGAGCCTAGCCCCATTACAACCCTTGAAGTCCTTTATGTGCTTTATTTTCAAACATAAGTGATGGAGATGTGATTCTATCTCAAGCCTATGCTGAAGTTTATCTGACACGTCTGGCGTTTAGACGATTTTGTGCAAACACATATGAGCCTATACACATGAGTATTGAGTGAAAACCGTGAGGTGCTAACTCATGCAACAATGTTTGAAGTGATTGATATCGCCATTCTATTTTTTTGCATCTCGTGGTCTCTTTGTCTGCTTAGCTAGGTTTCAAATGCATTGTTTATGGATCTTTAATGCTTAAGAGTCTATATCATGTTTCTAGAGAGTTAGTTTTTGAGTTGAGGCCTGGTTGAAAACATTTATGTTGCAGTTTGCTTGGGGACAAGCAAAGCTCAAGTGTGGGATATTTTGATATGTGCATATTTATACATATTCTCATATCATTTTCCTTGCATATTGCGTGGTTTTCAGACCGAAATGCGTGAAAAGATACTGATTTTATTAATATTTGTGTTTCGCAGGTCAAAAGCCGTTAAATCGATATTGGAACAGAAATCGAGGCCAAAAGAACGAGGATTTGAAGTCCACTTAGCTTCCCTGATCAAATTCAAAAATTTGCTGAAAATTGTCCTACGAGGCCGTGTAACCTTCTTTCACGCGGCCGCGTGAACAGATTTTTACAGGACCATGTAGCCAGGTGGTGTAAGACCAGTCAACACAGCTACGCGGCCGCGTAAGAAGCCCAGCCCACGAATTTCATTTTTTAAACCCTAGAAGCGCAGCAGCCGAGAGAGAGCGATTTGGAGACGATAGTGGCGATTTCCAGAGCCATTTTACTTACGTTATTCGCAGCTTTTCACGTATTTAATCATAGATTAGTTTGAGGTTTCATTCTTCTTGAAGATTGCAAGCATTTGGTTCGATTTTAGAGTTGATTTCGCACGAGTAGCTACGGTTTTGGTACATTCGTTCCTTAATATTTCAATTTTGTAAT